>CATKHJ010853440.1:0-17865 GCA_949750685.1 Vernicia montana
ATATATATATATATATATATATATATATATATATATATATTTGTGTGTGTGGATTGAAAAATGTAAGTGCTAAAGACTAAAGAATAGCAACTAATCTTTACAGCAAATTAAGCAAGAAATACTTTCTCAAAAAATAACAAAAATTGAATTCAAGTATCTATATACTATATTTATATTTATATTTATATTTATATTTATATTTTATATTTTTTTTAATCAGTCCAAATATTTAATTACATTTGTCCAACTATTCTACCCAATAACTTCTCTTGGCTTAATTAGTACTAAGCTACATTTATCTTAAGCACCAAAGTTACACATTTGGATTCCATTAGTCCTTGTTTAATTAAAAACTCAAGTTTTGCAAATAAATAAATATTCAATTTTATTTTATTTTATTAATTTTTATGTTTGAAAAGATCTAATAAGAGATAAAATTCAATCCTTTTAAGTTTAATATTTTAAAAGAAATGAAATTATAGGAAAAGCAATATACATTTATAGCTAATTATTCCAACCAATTAATTGATATTTTGAAAATTTTATCAATTGCTTTATAATTTAAAATGAATTATGTATTAAAATGTAAAATGTCAAACATAGAATTAATTTATAAACTAATTGTATACAAAATTTAATTGAAAATAAAATAAATTTCATATTCATTTAGTTCTAAACACAATATATTGTCTAAATTAAGTTAATTGGTTAACCATTTGGAGGTTGTAGAGACCTGACTTTTCAGAAACTATAGGTTGGATTGTTATTATTTCACAGCTTGGTTTGCTTGTTGCTAGTATATATTTCTTTACTTAGCTAGTAATTTTCCTTGTTTTCACTTTTCAAACCTGAAAACAATTATAATATGGCTCTTTTTTCTAGGGTTACAGAGAGAAGCTCCTCATTCTCTTTAAAACTTTTTTTCTTATTATTTTTTCGGGCCACCGTCGATCTTATCTTCAATTTTTCGTTTTAGTTTTAATTTTATTTTTCAATAATGTTCAGAATTATTTTTTTTAACAAATTTTATTTTATTTTATTTTATTTTATATTTATTTCCTTTTTGGTGATTTGTTTATTTTATTCTCTTTATGGTGGATCTTTATTTTTTTGTTGCTTTATTATTTGCTCGATAGTTCAATTAGAATTGCAAGCCTTATTTTTGACATTGAATCTACGTTTATTGGTATCCAGATCAAAATCACAGAAAAACCATCAGAATAGTTGAAAAGTAGCTATTATTTACCGCCCGAGTATAATACAATCTTTCAAGTCGAGATTATTATTATCTTTATTTGTATTCCTCATTTGTTTTGATATTAATTTTGAGTAATTACAATATTGTAAGGTTTCATAATTCTGTATTATTCTATTTTACTAATAAATGAATATTGTCGTCGTCTTACTCTGCATCAAAGTTGTAGCATGTGCTTGTCCTCGGTTGAGAATGTGGATCTTATTCTTCAACATTGCGCTTTGGCAAGGCAAGTTTGGAATTGTTTGTGGGCATAAAATTTTGATGGTATGACTCTCTTTATTGTACCTTTTGAAGACTAGTTCCTTGATAACCTCAAGTCATTTCATATCCAACTTCAAAGTATCCCATGACATATTGTTTTTTGGAGTGACTTGTTAGTTTTTATGGAATTGAAGAAATAAGAGAATTTTTTAAGATCAATTTCATATTTGTCAAAACTTTGTGGAACAAAAAAAAATGGCTAGGATTTTAATTATAAATGAGCATGGGCTTTGATACCATGTTAAAACTTTAAGAACAAAGAAAAAAAATTGTATTTTATATATCTTTGTTGTGTTTACAAGAGAAAAATGCATGGTATTTATGGGAAAATAAGTACATTAATAGAGCAATGTTCAACCCTTGATTGAATGAGGAATTAGTTGGAATTAGGAGACTCTTAGCTGTGCATATGGAGGTGGTGTAAAAGTCCACAAGGGAGGTGAGATTGTTGACCAACAAATGAGTATTCACATTAACAATATTAATGGAGATCCTAGTAATATAATTCTTTCTTTTGCCTCAAACATTTTTCATGCATCTGATGTAATGAATTTGATTCATGGTACTGATCCTTCCAAGTCTTTCCAAATTCTAAGATGGAGTCCTCCCTCGAATGGGTGGAGTAAGATTAATATAGATGGCCCTTTGCTTCTAGCTCAAGGACTCGTGTCTATAGGAAGTATAATTTGGTCTTCTTCTGGAACATGGGTTAGCGGTTTTGCTGCTAACTTGGGTTTATGCTAGATTATGACAACAAAACTTTGGAGAGTTTATTTGGGTCTTCAATTGGCTTGAAACAAAAGGTTTCATGGGGTGGTGTTGGAGGTGGATAACCTAATAGTGGTGCAGATGTTGGCAAGGGAACCTAAAGTAGTTAATTATTTTCATGCTTTCCTTCACGGTATAAGGAACTTACTGGCTTTTACTAAAAAAATAAATAAATAAATAAATGAATATTTAGTTTTCTCAAAAAAAAAAAAAAAACTCTATTACCACTAAATCAAAATTTAATTGGTTAAACTTTATATTATCAATTGTTAGATTACATGATGAATTGATAATTATATTAATGAATTGTGTGTTTACAAGAGAAATACAATTGTATTTATAGAGGAAAGAGTACATTAAAGGAGCCTTGATTGGTGGAAGAATTGAAGGAGCTGCATAGCTGGAGTCTTGGAGTGCACATGAGTGTTTGACAATGGCAAAGTAGGTGGCCACCATTGTTGAATATTCTTCATCTTCTTTTCACACTAACACCATCCCTCAAACTCAAGGTGGCATCATAGATACTAACTTGAGATTGCTCAGTAGATTTGAAAAATAGGTTGAAGCAGAAAATAAAATACATATTAAAAACTAGTGGAACATACTGAAAAACATGAAATAAAAACATACCAACTGATAAGCGTAGTAAAACTGGAAAATAAATTTGAAAAATTCCATAAAGACAAAAAAAACAAAATGAAATCTGGTAAAACAGATCAGATTTAGACACGTGGCAACAGGAGGAGCCATCTTAATGGCAAAGCACAGACAGGATACGTGGCAGAACACGTGAAAACAGAAGACAGAGTCAGATTCTGGTAAAATTAATACCAAATCTAGATTCAGACAGAAGACAAAGTTTGAAATTAATAAAACATATGCCATAAATGACTTTAGAAGGCCAAAACATTAATTGAGACGATCCAAAATAAGAGATAAATTCAGAAACTGGTAAAGCAAATACTAGAAATTGATTCAGAAAGGCAAATATGGATTCAAAATTGCCCAAAATAGAAAATTGAGTCACAAAGTGACAAAATAGAGACCGAAAATAGATTCAGATGATCTAATAATTTCAGGAACCATGAATGGTTCATTCAGAATCTGTCGAAAAAGGGTTGAATTGACATGTTAAAAAAACACAAAAAATTGATGTAGAGATGAAAAATATAGATAGAAACAGAATTTTGCAAAAAAAACTGCAAAATTGATTTCAGAAGGTCTAAAAATCTTGTGAATCAGTCTTGGTTCATTCAAAACCGGTCAGAAAAGTGTTGAACCAATTGTCAGAAAAACACAAAAAATTGAGGAAAAATCAAGAAAACTCAGATAGAGATAGAATTTTACAAAAAATGACTGTAAAATTGAACTCAGAATGTCTAAAAACCTTGGAAACCGGTGTAAGTTTGTTGAAGACCAGTATAAAAATCACTAAATCAGTTGGTCAAAGCAAACTGGATCGGTTCGGTCAGACTGGAAACCAGATCGAAGGGCGGGTCGAGTTAGAAATCAGGTCGGATCAAATGGCCCGCGGATCAACATATGGGTCGGGTTGGATCCGGTATGAGTATTGGTGCTGACGTGGCAAGTGCTGACCCACGTTGGACATGTGGCAGGATATTATTGGGTCACATGTCGAACACGTGGTGGAACATGATTGGTCAGTATATTTGGTGGCATGGAGGTGGGTCACACGTATGACACGTGGCAGAATTTCATTGGGCCACTGGATGATACGTGGCGTAACAGGATTGGACAGAGTTGATGACGTGTTGTTGACTGGGCGGATGACTTGACACATGATGATGTGTCTGATGATTGGGCAGGAGTTTGCTTACGTGTGACAGGTGTCATGATATGATTGGTTGTGTTGCTGACGTGGCGCCATATGGATCGTCTTCAACCTCCAGCCAGCACGTGACGCTCGTGAAGACCACTCGCAGAATTTTAAGTGGTGCATTAGGGCTCGTGGAGAGTCCGATAAGGTTCCAGTTTGTTTCTAATTTCTTAGGATGACAGAGGCGTTCTGATGGTGTGATCAGAAAAAATTATTGACGTGTGTATGGAGAGGCAAAAAAAAAAACACAGAAGCTTTGGACCTAAAAACAGAGACAAAAACTGGATTTTCTAAGGAGACTAAGCTTTAATGAGCTCTTAGCCTCTGATACCATGTTAGATTACATGATGAACTGATAATTGTATTAATGAATTATGTGTTTACAAGAGAAATATAATGGTATTTATAAAGGAAAGAGTACATTAATGAAGCCTTGATTGGTAGAAGAATTAAAGGAGCTGCATAGCTGGAGTCTTGGAATGCACATAAGTATTTAACAATGACAAAATAGATGGCCACCATTGTTGAATCTTCTTCATCTTCTTTTCACACTAACATCAATCATATCCTTATTATTCTTTTATTGTAAATTGAAGTGCTATAATTGCAAGCTTTTTTTACATTATAATATCAAATATAATTGCATAATGTTAATTAAATATATTTGTGTAAGACAAATTAAAATAAATCATTTGGCAAAATAAATCAATTAATAACGACCGAATCAAATGGTGACTTTTTTTATTTTTGGTAAACAGGTAAGTCTTAGCGTTTATTATTCGTAGGCATTTCCAAAGAAATCTTTAAGTAATTAAAACATTTTTTTTGGTGGATTGAAACATGGCCTAATGACTTAAAAAAACCCTGAACTTTCAATGTTTTTTCCATTTTATCCAATTCTTTCAATTTTTTTCACAGTAATCACCATTCTTTTAATTTCTTTTCTATTATAGGATTCCGGCAATTTTAAATTGAAAATGTGGCTAGTGAATGTAGATGTGGCACCGGAGCTAATCAAGACCAAAAAACAAGAAAAAAAGAAAGTCACATTAGCAAAATGATTTGCTAACTTGGATTATGTATCAAAACGGTGAGTTTCGATAAAAGAATCAAAACTCAACGTTCTTCCCAATTCTTTCTCGATAGAAATCCATAGCCTAGGATTCTTGAAGGTTGAAGTGCTTCTGCATAGAAGATTCTTCTTCCTCCCTTCATCGCAAATTCCAAATCCCTAATAGAAAATGTGAGTCAAAACACCAACGAGAGTTTTGATTCCGTTAATTCCATGGCAATACCAAGGTGCATACATGGTCCAATAGATTTGCTCACTTCATAGAGCGTTGATAACCCAAGTTGCAGATTCTTTTAATGTCCATTAAGGTAAACGGTACTACACTATCTTATACTTATTATTCGATTTGTCATATGAGGTTTGAAACTCACAAATTAATTTGTATCAATTTCTATTTATTAGGTAGGGGGCTGTAAGTTTTTTGATGGATTGAGGTACCTTACAATGGAAGGGTAAGGGAGATGCTTATTGAGCTTTTGACAAAGAAATTTTTTTTAGATGAAACTGTGAACATCCAAAATGCTAAGTTAAAAAAGAGATGATGAGGACATGAAACTAAGATTTGCAAGTCCATTTTTTTAATGCATTTTTTTTTGAAATGGGTTACTATAGCAAGCACCTTGCTCTGCAATATTCAGTGGCATGTTGAAGGTGCGTCTAGTTGCCACTCGGCTAACCAGAGCACCCACATACTTAATGTGATAGCTGCTCGTCGATCCGGTTGTCGGTGGTGTCCCTACCGCTACTGCCTAACCAAGTGTAGTTCCATTTTAACTACTTCCAAAACCCATGCACTACATTATTGATCTCTTTTCTCCTTCTCTCCTTTCGTTATTTTTTAGATTAGCTAATCAACCATTGCTTCAAAAAAAAATAGTAGCTAATCAACCATAACAGAGCAATCTTTCCACAACTCAAAAACCTTGCCTCCCGCCGATATGCTTCCACCGCCGCTGGATTCGTATCCCTCAATCGGTCCTCCATCTCCATCTCATTCTGCTTCTTTCCTCCGTCGCTACTTCAGTACAGATGTAGATTCTCTCTCATATCTTCAACTATAATTGCATACATGCAGCTGTATCTGAATCTATATATATATGATTTGATTCTAAGGTTTAAAGTTCGAAATTTGAAACAAATCTAAGGAAAGGAAAAGGATGAAGTTATGGTTGTTTGATGATGTTAATATTTCATCTCCATGAGAGTGAAACCATAAGAAAAGGGGGGAAAAAAAAAAAAAAAAAAAAAAAAGCTTAAAACGAAAAAGAGAAAGAAGAAAGAAGAGAGAGGAGGAAAGAAAAAAGAAAAGAAATGAGGGAATAAAACGCACAGTTTAATAATTAGGATCCAGTAAGTGCTGACGTGGCAGGGCTTTTTTTTTTAAATTATACTCTGGTGCCACATGTGCAAAGCTTGCCAGTTATTCCATTTAAAGTCGTCGGAATGCTATTATAGAAGATAAATTAATTTTATGGGCATTATTTTGTAAAAGTTGAAAGAATTGAAAAAAATGGAAAAAAGGTTAAAAGTTTAGGGTTTTTTAAGTTATTAGGCCTTGAAACATTGAGTTTAAATCCAATAATTAATAAATCTTGATCTCAAATTCTTTTGGTTTAATAACTAAAAATTTCAAAACTTTATAAAAAAAAAAATTAATTAAATACTTAATTCTTTCAAAATAAAATATTTATCTTAATTTAAAAAATTGATTACAATTTTATTTTTCATTTGATCAAAATTGAAATGGAAAATAGTTCATTATAACTATTATCCTTTTTAATCCCTCGTTATCAAACTCAACTCTATTGTAATTATCCATCAATCTCTTTTTAATTGTAAAAATTGATAGTCGTAATTTTAATCAATAGATTCAATTATAATTAATTTTTAAGATTAAGATAAAATAATTTGTTTTAAAATAATTGAACATAATTATAATTTTTTTTTTTTTGTAAAGGTTTGAATTTATTTTTATCATTAAGTCAATAAAAATAAAAATAAAAAGTAAAATTGTGAATGATCTAAGAGAAAATATATTAAAAAAAGGAAAGCAATTAACATGCACTGGTTTTTTATTTCATATTTGTACAAATACGTATATCTTATAAAAATAAGAGTATAAGAAAAAAGAAAAAGACCTGTATTGAAATAATTTGAAGTAGTCTTTTAAATGATGATGATCAGTTGAACACATTCTGATAATTTCTTTTCTTTTAAAAATTTTTTTATGCATGAAAAAAAAAAAGAAAGGGAAAACATAAGTTTAATTATTTGAAATTTATGATTTGTAAGAAAATGTCATGGCATTAATAATAACAAAATTAAGAGTGTAAATTTTGAAAGAATATTTGTATTTATAAGAAAATCATAAGTATATATAACTTCCATATTTTCCCTTAGAGGTGAACAAAACCGAACTGAAATTGAAAAATCAAATCGAACTAATTGATTCGGTTCGGTTTGATTTTTTAAAATTTCGATTCAGTTTGATTTTTTTCTAAAATTTTTTTTATTAAAATTGAATCGACCGAATATATATATATATATATTAAACATATATTAAAATTTACTTGAAATCTCAAATTTATGAAAAAAAAAAAATAGCTAAAATCAATCAAAATCGACCAACCGAATTAAACCAAACTTTTTCAGCAATATATGAGTATACAAGAAATCTATCTAAAGACTTAGTGAACCAATAAGTTATGTGTCCTTGTTGCATATTTAATTTTTATAACTTTCTCCACCTAACTTCTATTTTTGTTATATATAAATATATATAATTGGAATTGGATAAGTTGCACAATCTAACTTTCTTAATTTGATTTCACTGGTGATCTGAATTTTGATTTGATTTGATTTTCAGCTTATCTTTATTATTATTATTATTATTATTATTATTATTATTATTTTTTAATTTTAGGATGGTCCAAACAAGAAGAGGGACCCCTTTTTATGTTTTTTATTTTTGTGAATTGTGATTCTTTTGTTCTGTTCTCCGTTATCTTACTAGCTCCAATTGGCATTATTCTGCTGTTTTAATCTCTTGTGAAGTGATTTTTTTTTTTTTTTTATGAGATATTATATACAATTTAATTATCAAGTGTACAAATTATATTAAACAGTATAAATTAAATTCAAATTCAACATAGACATGAAATATATAAATTAAATTCAACAAATTTGAGAGTCGAACACACGATTTCTCAAAATTTTGTGTTTAATCTTGTAAAGTAATTTTACTCTTAATTGAAAAATAATTTTAATATTAGCTCAGTTAATAAATGGATTTACTTTTCATATTATTTATGATCAAAACTCGATTTATAAAATTAATATTTTGAGAAATAATTATTCAATGCATAAATTTGATCTAAATTCAACATATGCATAAATTAAAATGAAAATACTCATATTTACTACAAACAAAAAAATATATATTGGAAATTATTTAAATATAATTTACTATTTTTAATATTAATTTTCCTTTCTTGGATTAGTAACCATTGATTATCAAAATTATATTCAAAATTAATATTAATTCCTTAAATAAATATAGTTAAGAAAATAAAATAAATTGAATTCATGATCTAAATATATTATATTTAGAACAATTCTTATACAAGAATTCAATTCAATGAATTGAAATGAGTTCTTTCAAATAAAATTTTCCAAATAGAGTCATATTTCAACAGTAAGCAAACAAATCCTGCCCATTACATGGATTTTCAATGTCACCCAATTCGTTCAACTTATTATACAGTTTAAAAAGTGTGCTGCATAGAGTCACAAGTGATATGTGATCCTGCAAATTTTCTTCTACAATGTAAAGATCAATGTTAGAATAAGCTTTCCTTTTTTATTCTACAAAAGAAGACAGGTATAGACATCTGCAACTTTAAGTAAGCTGAAAAGTATAGGTTAATTGTCCTGTAGATTATGCCTTTGCATCATGCTGAGAAACAAACATATGAGCTCACATCTTGGCTTTTACTTTCTGGATGAGCTCTCGTCTAAGGATTTTTCCTGAAGCCGATTTAGGGACAGTGTTTATGAAAGTCACCCTTCGTAATCTTTTGAAAGGCGCAACCTGCAAAAGAAACACAAATCAGTTAAAGATGCATGGAAGAATGCGTTGAAACTCAGCAGCTGGAATATTCATCACATAAGAAAACACAAAAAATGAAAATGTGCATTGCTTCCTTGTACATTTTGTGCATTGGCAAGCATTTCAACCTTAGAAAGGCAAAAATGATTTAGAACAGAACAAAAATAAATGATTAACAGCAAATGCAAAATGTGGGACTGCCACAGTTTATTTAGTCCTTTCTCAAACATGATCCTGCCTTCAATTTAAGGAGTTGGAGAAGTCCAGGAAAATGAGAAAATAAATATTGAATGGTGGAAGAAAAAAACTTGAGTGACTAGTGTGAATTAGATGACAACTCTAATTACAGAATGTAGAACTCAAAGCATTTGCAATGGTGACAAAGCTGGACTATAAGAGCAATACCCAATGACAGTCCCTCCAAAACAAGACCAAGCCATAAATTTTCTGCAATCACATATAACTAGAAGCTATTGCTAATGCTAAAGGATATCTTCTGAAAAATCAAGAGTATATGGTTCAGAAAAGGAAGTTGAAAAGAAGATGAGGGCGAGGATTCAAGCACAAACAAATTCAACTCAAAGTGTAGTAAAACCATGATGATTCCCATGTCATTTACCTGATCAGCAATAAATTTCTGAACATCTTCTTCAGTCAGTGAACTGTTGGGTGATCGCACAACATATGCGACTGGGACCTCACCAGCTTCAGCATCAGGAAAGCTACAAGATGCAAGTGACTTGATTATCAAAGGTGCATAAATGAGAGAGGGGTTAACACGTAAGCATTTATTATGAGTTAAATGATGCAAGTATTACAAATGTGTGGATGTTCAACTTACGGGATGACAACAGCATCTAATATTTCAGGGTGAGAAACAAGCAGCCCTTCAAGCTCAGCCGGTGCAACCTAATAAGAATAAGCAAATGAAAACATAATTCAGTAGCAAAGCCATCCAACACATAATTAACAAAGTTTACAAAAGATGCCGCATTAGACTTTATAGGTATTAAAAAAATTTCATGCATTTATCAATTTCTTTATAGTGGAAGTTACCTGGAATCCTTTGTACTTGATGAGCTCTTTAATACGGTCAACGACAAATAGGTTCCCTTTCTCATCAAAATACCCAAGATCTCCTGTATGTACCCAACCCTTTTTATCTATGGTGTCTTTTGTGGCCTGTGGATTGTTGAAATATCCTGCCAATAAATTGCATAAGTTGAATACCTGATAAATAATACAACAGAAAAAAAAAAAAAAAAAAAAAAAAGGCCAATTTAAATCACAATTGCATTGAGCTGACTGATCATATACATAGTAAGGTTCATATAGAAATCAAAAAGGTTTTGAGAATTTTTTAGCATGCACATGACGTATATGATTAAACTTGTTTTCAATATGTTTCAAACAATGTAATCAATATGTTTAAGCTTGATTTCAATATAGTAAGGTTCATATAGAAAAAAAAAAGGTTATCTTTAAGCTTGATTTCAATATGTTTCAAACAATGTAATCATGATGCCAATTAATCATGACTTATATGATTAAACTTGTTTATTCAAAGAACTAGGGATTGGAAGTACATAATCACATCGCCAAATGTATCTAACTTCTAATTGGCATCATGATTACATTGTTTGAAACATATTGAAATCAAGCTAACGAAAACAAAGAAAGACAGTGGACATCTAAAGGAAAGATGAGCAATATCATTATTTCCATTATCTTCTAAAAAGAATATGATGGTTAAGCAAAAGGCAAAATTAAAATAAAACAGGCAAAAGAGTTAGCAGTATGTTAACATATATTGACTATCACAGCAACACAGTCTGATATATGTAAAACTTATTGTTCCATTTCCAGATAAAACATGGTTAAAGATCAAATGACACAAAATTCTTGATTGTTTTGGACCACTATGAATTAATGAAGACAAGAACAGGCTAGACCAGAAAGCAGGAGTTTGATATTACTTTAAAAAATGAAATGGATGTTTGGTTCTCCATTCTTTTTTTGTGATAGGTGAAAATAAATGACCATCGACTATGTTTTTAAAACCTGATCATGAAGAACAGAAGATTCATATCACAGTGAATTAAGCACTCTACCTCGCATCATATTGGGTCCCCGAACCCATATTTCCCCCAACTGATTTGGAGTAAGAGGCTTCAGAGTATCTACACTAATTATTTGGGCTTCAACTCCAGGAACAAGATTTCCAGCTGAACCCGTATGTCGAATGCCTATTCTTGGATTCTCCACCGAAACAACACCAGTAGTCTCAGTCATACCATAGCCCTGAAACCACAGAGAGCATCCTGAATCAAAAGGAAAACCTTACTTCTAGTAACTCACCAAAATTAAGAAATATGCACAGATGCATTTTTTCAATTCTTTTGAAGCATGAGCATTGATTAATGCTGACTGCATCATTAATATATAATTTTACCACTGAGTTACAGTCCTAGCACACAAATAGTTCATCAGAATTAAAGAAGAGACTGATGGGCAATTTAAAAATCCTCAGAGGATAAATAGTAAGTCACAAGTTTGCATAAATTTAAGATTTTGAGAACTGTACTATTTTATTGGACAAACCCAAATAAAGAGATACGGATCATTGACTATTTGCTTCTTAATTAAAATACAAACCTGTTAAGAGATCAATAGACTTAATGGCACTCTTATATGAATATCAGCTTTTAAGAAACAAAAAATGCATTCAACTTTTCTTGAACAGTCACGATATAGGGGTTCAGGTATGTGATGCTAATTTCACAGAAGTTCAATAGTAAGAACTCAACATAGCCCCAAACTTCAGTTAGATGGCTAACTCACGAGTCACAACACAAAAACATTGCCTTACATGACGCAACTCCAAAGGATCAATATGAACATTTTATATGCATATAGGCTAAGCTCTGTAGATATCCTAGCAAACCTCAATATAGAAGCAGCATGTTTTATATACTCAAATCACCAATAACTTGATCCTCAATGTGAGTTCAAATGACTCATTCAAATCATTTGTATATGGAAATTTCACATTCTCATGCTCAAATAGGGAATCTCATAAGAATTTAAACAGGCAAATTTAAACTACCTGAACAACTGCAGCATGAGGAATGCTCTTAGCACATTCCTCCATCAATTCTTTTCCCAGAGGAGCCGCACCAGAACCAACATGCTGCAATGAGGAAAGATCATACTTCTTAACCGAGTTTTGTTTAGCCAAAGCAAGTATTACTGGAGGCACAACCCACAAATGGGTCACTCTATACTTCTCCACAGCCTTCAAAACCAACTCAAAATCAAATTTCCCCATTGACACTACTGCGTTGCCCTTTTGCAGCTGAGAATAAGTGATCACAGCCAATCCAAACACATGAAACATAGGCAAGAAACAAAGGAACACATGATGCATTTCACCTGCTATTTCTTGATCCATGGTGATCATTAAAGAAGCAGCAATAAAATTCCCATGAGTCAAAATCACACCTTTACTAACCCCAGTAGTGCCTGAAGAATATAATAAAACAGCTACATCAGATTGCTTGACATTACTCACAGGAAATTCAGTATTAGACCCTCCCAACTCAACCAAATGATGGAAACTTTTGATTCTTGAATTGGGCTCCATAGATAAAGACTCTTTGGCCCCTAAAAACACAGCAGGCAAATTGAAATCTTTAACTTTGTCCCATAATTCAGGCACAGTTATGACCAACTTGGGATTAGAATCTTTTATCTGTTTTGAGATTTCAGTAGAAGTATAAAGAGGATTTGCAGTTGTTGCTATAGCACCAATTGAAGTGATGGCTAAGAAACAAATAGGGAACTGGTAAGAATTAGGAGCAAAGATCAAAACAACATCATTTTTAGAGAGACCCAGATGGCGTAAACCATGGGAGACCTTAATAACAATGGATTTGAGCTGTGAAAAAGAAAAGGTTAGTGATAAATCTGCATCAATAAGAGCTGGTATATGAGGGTAAGAATTGGAATTTCTAAAGAGAAATGAAGCCATTGAAAGATTGGGATCTTTAGGAAGGACAAGACTAGGTCTTAGAGACCTGTAAATCCCATCTCTGCCATACCCAGATTTCTCCATTGCAAATTCAGATAAAAAAAAGCTTGTGGGTTTTGCTTTGATAGAGATTTTGAATGGATTTGCAGAAGAAGAATGGGCACTAATAAGTTGAAAAGATCAATGTGAACCTCAAGAAGAAAAATAAGAGCTCAAAGACGTGACTTGTAACAATTGATTGCCAAATTGCTTACGAAGAATTGTCAATAAATAAAATAAAATAAAAATCAATTCCTTGCTATCTGATAGTAAAAACCAAAAACCTCTTCTCGTACTTTGGAATAAGATAAACGAATTTGGCGGATAAACAAAATCTTAAGCTGTATTTGATCGGTTCTAAATTTATACAGTAATTTTTTTTAAAAAAATAATACAATACCAAACATGTTTTAAATAGTTTCACCAAATGTTTTCAAATCCAGCTCTATTTTAATAGGTAAAAACAGAGAATAACGTATTAAAAATTGAATTTGGATTGAACTGGAGTTAAATTAAATATAATTAATATTTATATAGTATATTATAGTTAATATTATCTATTAAAAATCATAATAAATAAAAATATATTAAGATAAAGTAAATGAATTAGTATAATTACAAGTAAATACTAATCGATAAATTTATTAAATAATATTTCAAATAATAATAAATATATTAATAATAATTATAATCTTTATATATATAAATTAAAGATATTATTAATTTTATAGATTTAAGCTTTATTAAATTTAATGCAAGTAATTTTTTTTAAAAAAAAGAGAAATTTATTTAAAAATTGAATTACATTAAATTTTATAAGTTTTATAGAAATATTTCAAAAATATATAAAAATAGAAATTTGTATAAAACTCGTTTCGTTTAAATTTTTGAGCTAAATTTTGTCTATATATATATATATATATATTAGAAAAAAATAAAACTTTTAATATTTTTAATAAATATATTTAACATTTATTTGTAAAATTTTTAATTTTTATATGACTTTTTGAAATTTTAAAATAGGTAAATTAATACTTTAATTGTTATATTTTAATAGTTTTTTTCCTTATATATATATATATATATATATATATATATATATATATAAGATTTGGTTTAATGAAGTTGGCATATATATATATAGGATTTGGTTTAAATTTTGAACTCCAGCTTTTATTTCTACTGTAATTGCTCCATATATTTGGTTTAATGAAGTTGGAATTTTCATTCAAATATTTGAATTGTATGATTAATTGTATAAACATGTTTATAAACATTTAATTGTATGATTATAAAGTATAATTATGATATAAATATATTTTTTAAATTTCAATATTGAAAATTCGATTTTTATTTGTAGAAAGTGAACATGTTTTTTAAGTTTTCCACGAAAAAAAAAACAACAATTTTCTATTATGAAAAGCATAAAATTATTTTGTTTAAAATAAAGGAAATATCACACCGCTGATGTCTGAATTTTTAAAACTACAATATTGATATCTGAACAACTGATGAGTTTCTTAAGTTTTAAAATAATAATTTGATATAAATATTTTTTATTGTTTTTCAGTTTTTTTTTTTTTTTTTTTTGCCCAAATTTGTTTTTCAGTTATTGGAGCGTTGGCTTGTAATTTTAACCTTTCTCAGAAAAAATTATCCGACAAAAAAAATTATTCAAATATAAAAATAACATAATTTAAAATGTTTAGACACAAATAATATAATTATTTTTAAAATAAATGACACGGTTGTCAAAAAAAATTACAAGCTCTCTGTGTGTGATGGTCACATGATCGTCAACTCGTCAACGTCATGCTGCCACCTTCCGATCTTTTTCCACATTATCCTATCCATAAGGCCCGTGGCCATTTAAAGATCGAAGATTATTAGTATTATTTAAAAAAAATTAATTTTTATGAAAAAGATTATTATTATTAGCCCCACGTCGGTATCATTCCCTGTACTATGATCATCTTCAAAAACACTCTCACAAATTTCATTTTCTCCAACTAGATAAGGATTATAATCCCATAAGTAGTTTGAATTTTCTTTTTTCCTACATTTCCATTTTGACTTTTTAAAATTAGAATTTAAATTATTAAAATTAAATTGTTTATCTATATCACTGATAATTGTAAATTATTTCAATTCTAAAATCATGATATTATTTTTACCATAAAAATTATTTGATATTATTACTTATTTTCTTTTTATTGATGAAGATACTCGCCATATATGTGTTACAACATTTTGAAAGTTGAAATTTCATTTGATATATTGTATCAAACTTGAAATTTGTATTAAATTATATGATTTCATCAAATTTTACAACTAATCTATTTCTTAAATATCAAACCTATCACAAAAGAAAAAGAATAAATAAAACTCCCTTTTTTTTAATGGAAAAAGAAAAAGAAAAGAATAAAACTATTAAATAAATAAAAATAATAACTTTCACCTAAATAGACTAAACTAATGAAAATTGAAAACAAAAGAATTTATATGAAAAAGATTTTTTTTTTTTTTTTTTTTGTTAGAACTTTTTTTTTTTAATAGGAAAAGAAATATTTCATTAAAATGAAGAAACAAACATATCATCAGCAATGAGCAGAGGGAGGCTCTTGTACTATCATAACTACAAGAAAGTCTAACTAAACAATTTGCAATTTCATTTGCTTGCCTCTTGACAAAGCAAACAGAAAAGCTACTTACAGCTTTTAGTCCCAGACTTAACACCCATTGAATAGCTTCACAAAGTGCTGGAGTGCTTCTGCTTCTTTCACAGTAAATAAGCCTTCAAATGATTTGATGGAACACGTGATAAAGTCACCCTTCTCATCTCTTACCATCACTCCAAACCTCGTTCTATTCCTATCCTGATTCAAGGATTCATCCACGTTGCATTTAACTATACCAATTAGTGGCAGGTTCTATCTAATAGAACTTGAGAAATAGAACTTGAAAAAATAGAAAGGTGAGATATTAAATTGTATGAACAAATAGAAAATAAATTTCAATTTTCTAAGAGAGAAATCCCAATTTGATAAAATTAGAAATTTAATTAGGATATTTTGTCACCAAAATATTTTTTTAAAGTATTGAAAATAAATAAATATATATATTAAAATTTGAATTTTAACCTATATCTTAAATAATCGTATTAATTAAATGGGAAACGATATTGTCAGAGCTCATAATGTTAATGAAAGAGGTAATTATTTTAAATAAACAAAATTACCTTAGGGGTATTTTTTTTTTTTCTTCTTTTTGTTTCATTTAGAAAACATGAAATATGGGTCTCTATCTCTCTTCTCTCTCTTTTTTTTCTTCTTTTTCATGATTTTTTCCTTTAATCAGAAAATAATATCACAGATCTTTTTAAGTACTAATACCTTCACCGAATTGTGCTATTTACAATCTTTGGCAAAAAAAAAAAAAAATTGTGCTACTTACAATCAATCAAAGCCTCATCATTAGAGATATAAAGAATGTTTATTATTTTTTTGAGCTTTTGGATTTGGATCTCATTTTACATTCAAAAGGAACAAAAATGGAAAAACTCTTAATCACTTTTACAAGCCATCGAAAATGGAGATTATCATTCTGTTGTGGAATTTGAGTTTTTATTTCCACTAATAATAATAAATTTACTTTGAAATTATTGCAAGGTGAATAGAGTGAGAACGATTGTACTAACAAATCACCACAAAATAAATTTTCAGGAAAGAGAAGTGAGTCACAAAGGACACACTTAAATTTTTAAATCTTTTCTTAACTAGAATTTTACCAAGACAAGTAATTTAATAGCACAATAATTCACTACAATTATACCCGACAATAGCTATTAAATAGACAATAAAAAGAACACCAGAATTTTAACGATATTCGGCCAATTATGCCTACGTCATCAGACACTACTAAAATAATATTTCAATATAACAAAAAAATATTACAAAGAAAAGTTAGAAGAAAGAATACAATTAAGCCTTAGAAATTAGAGAGATTTAATTGTTTTGGGATGAATCAAACTAAATGAGAGGAGTCCATTTTATAGCCTAAAGGACTCCCCTCTTCCACCTAAAATCTCGATGTGGGATTTGACAAATAAGCCAACAAGCCAAAAGTCAACAAATCTCCACCTTTGGCGAATTTCAAATCCCAACTAGACATTCTTCAAACTCTCACAAATCCAATCTTTAGTAGTGTCTGCAAATCTCAAATATCAATTTTTAATAATATTGATCAAGTCCAAACAATGTTGAAACTTGACCATAGTCACCACTTTTGTCATCATATCAGTAGGATTTTCAGTGGTCCGAATTTTCTGGATTATAACTCCACCTTCTTCCAGAATTTCCCGTACAAAGTGATATCGAACATCGATGTGCTTCGTCCTTGCATGATAAACCTGGTTCTTTGCTAAATGGATAGCACTCTGACTATCACAATGCACTTTGATGTGCTTCTGTTCAATTCCCAGTTCACCAAGCAA
>CATKHJ010853627.1:0-10626 GCA_949750685.1 Vernicia montana
GAGATTGGATGCTATATGAAGTATATGAAGATTGTGTATAATCAATAAAAGATTATCACTCATAATAGTATGAGAATTATATTTCATGATCTCTTGTAGGAAAAGGTAACTCTAAATCTCTGGCTAGAGTAATCAAAAGGAAATATTATGAAAAAAGTTTCAAATATTTTCTTATAAGAGTTACAAATTATAGAATCAAAAAACAATATTGATCTTCATGAGTTGACACAATTTCATACTCATGATCAATATGAAATATAAGTTATAATAAAGAAGTTTATTACATAGCAAGTCATGCATGAAAAAGTGTAGCCATAACCACATGGTATTCTACATTACTTTGGTAGTCATGACACATTGCTAGATGTCAATCTTGATTTATAAATATGAATTAATTAATTAATGATAAATTAAAGGAGTTTTAATTTATCTAATTCTAATTTTAAATTAGAATTAGAATTTATATTTATTACCAACGTAATGGGAACTTAATGGGTCACATACAATAGGACAAATATTGAAGATATAGAATTAATTAATTAAGTAGGGACTTAATTGAAAAGTATTTATACTTTTTAGGGACTAAATTGAATTACTTAAGAAGTAATTGAATTACTTAAGAAGTTTAAGGACTGAATTATAATTTGTTATATAATAACCTTGTTAGACAAGGCAATACTTGGCTCTATATATATCATGTTTTGCTGGAACATGAAGACCAACGTTTTTGGTTTTAAGGCCGCCGATTTTGATAACAAATTAAAAGAAAAGTCCTTTCGGGCTAGCACTCGAATTTAGTTACAGAAATTCATCTGCAAGAAAATTATTTTCTGTGTTTTCTTCAATTTTGTTCATGTGGATTTTCTGTTATTATTACCCAATTTGGATAGTTTGTGATTTGCTACAACCTAGCTAAGACGAATAACAATTTGAAGGGACAAGTTTTAAGGTTTACGGTACGGTAAGCAACAATTACTTAATCTTTATATGAATTATGTTAATTAATTAAGGTGATTCATGGTGAAAGAAATAAAAATTTTAAATTATTCCGCTGCGTATGTATGTGATGCATGATTATTTCCTAACAACCTTGAGTTTATAATGCAACAATTGTAACAAGCAAAAACATTCACAAAGTTATATATAAGTTTAAATTAGAAAGAGACCTATAAAATAATAAGAAAGTGCAACTTTGCATTCATAACATTTTTGAGTTTAATACAATTGGTTTCACTGATATAATTAACAAATATACTTGTCATCTTTACAAAATATGATATACATAGAATCATAATCTCATCTTTTATTTATCTTTCTAAGAGACTTAATTACATTTGCATTGAAAACATCAAAATACTAGTAAAAAATAAATTTTGTTCTGTTGTCAATTAGTCCTTATGTATGTCAGTTGTGCACTATATATAAACAAAAAAATTTGCAAAGTCTATAAATACTATATTTCCAATTTATACGGAGAAGTGCACATAGCAAGCTAACAAGTTACTTGTTATGCACCTAGCAAGCTAGTAAGTTAGATGTTAACTTATGTAATTACTATGTCAAAAATACTAATAAATTGCTACTGATATTTTCTTGAGGATGATTTCACATCCTCCAAGGGGGCCTAATAGGATGTGACTTATGCTGAGGATTCTGCAGATGGTGTTGGTCAGACATCTGCTAAGTCATCTGCAGAGGCTGCCGATTTGGTCTAGCTGAGCTCCCTTCATTTGCTGCTTTGTTGGACCTAATTTATTTACCTTTTTTTTTTAGGATTAATATTCTTAGATTACTTCTGAATTTTATGTTGAGGCAGTATATTTTTCTTTCTTTGCCTTGTCATTCTTTCTTGCTATCTAATTATGAAAGTGTCATAACTGGATTGGCACTGCTGCAACACAGGGTCTGAAGGTGGTTTGAATATGTTGCTTCCATGAACACTATGGGGAGGTAAAGTGGACTTTAATTGTGAAGTAGCAGCATATGCATTGGTATTTGACATGTTCAGAACATCTGGAAACCCAAAGTTTTGAAACTTTTACATTAGAACATTAGAAGCACCACTTTGGTTGGCATCATTTTTTTTTTTTTTAGTATATTTGCAACTTTTGAGTTTCGTTCTACCTCAGTATTATTCTGAGAATACTCTCTTCCTCTTTTTTGCATTGCCCCAATCCTCTTTTGTCTTTGTTCTTGAACTTGTTTGGTTGTCATGCATTTTTTTTTCCTCTCCATTTCAATCCAACAACTTAGAATTCATCATATTTGGGATTTGCTTCATAAATATTCATTTGTGGATCAGAAGTGAATCCTCTGTTGCTCCTTTAAAATGGGATTATTACTTGAAATAACCATCTCAACATTTAGACCAAGCTACAATTAACAACAATGCAAAATACTTCTTCAACCACATTTAATTCAAACACAAGAAAAGTAATATCTTGGACACATATTTAAACATATTGAATACAAGTATAAGAATTAACTCACATTCCAAGTCACACTTCTTGTTTTTGGGTCAATGTATAAACCTACACCAACTAGCTTTTTATTTGACTTTTTTTAAAAAATTCTTGATTTTGGGTTCACCATTTTTTTTCTTCCCTTTTCCTTGAACTTGTCTAATTGTTGGTTCAAGTATTAGGACATCCGTAGCAGACTCATTAATTTGGATTCCACCAAACATTTTCTCATTGCCAAATTCCTACATTACATCAAAAAATCTTCTGAGATATCTGTAATATATGCATTCCATTATACCAATCAAATTAGGTGTATGAATTGGCACTTACAAAGGCATAAGGTGGGAACCTTGATGGTACATATACAGGAGGCATCACTATATTTTGGACTTCATCATTTGATATGTTTTTCTAATACCAATATAACTCATTAATATCCTTTGACACCATCAAGACTAATATAATGTATAAATCAAAAGTAGAAAATGTCATGCATGTTCATGGTTGACAGTTCTTGGTGTCTAGGATGAGGTATGCATCTGATCTGCATTATTAGGACCTCCAACCTGCAATTTCATATTTTAATTAGTTACTTTAATGTAAAACAAATATAACATCAAGTTTCATATTAAGAAATTGTTTTGGAAACTCACATTTCTTCTTAGATTTTTGCAGCTTGCATTGTTTTGGCCTTGTTGCTTGCATAATGAGAAAGTGACTAGGATTTTTTTTTTTTGAAATTGTTGTGCCACTTCTTCTTAGCTCTTAAGGATTTTTGTTTCTCATCCTCTTCGGTCTTCCTCTTTTTTCCTTACTTTCTAGAGGTAATGCTGTTGTTTTTTCATTCCTTGGCCATATACTTCTTTACCTTTGACATGTTGGATAGAAAATTGATAACTTTTCTTGTATATTTCTTTAGAATATAATGGGGAAATATAATCCCAAACTTCATTTTCATTGTGAAAAATTGCACAAGTACCATGGGGACATGGGATACCAGATAGCTCCTAAGCCCTGCATGTACATGACCATTTCTCAATGTTCACAGTGAGTCTATTTATCCCCTTAGACACGTCAAACCCTATATCTCCATTGTACTTAACATGGCATTTGCAAGCTTTCACCATGTTCCTTTATAACTTCTCAAAGCAAGACTCACATGTGTGATCCATTTATTTGCTTCACATCTCTTCCTAGCAATTATGTTCATATGATCTACCCTTATCTGCTTCAGCATGGATATTATGTGTTTACCTTTAGCTTGCAAATTTGTTCCTTTGAATGATTCACACATGTTATTATCCACCACTTCATAAGATGGATAATATGGGAAGTAGACTCTACACCAATTAGGTAGGGAGTATTTCAATAAGTCTTCCACTGATCCTTTAGCTAATTTATTTAACTTTTTGAGCTAATCATGGAAATATTTCCAATAGGAGCTCTTGGCACAAATCCAAAATTGCTTCCTAAGATTAGACCCTCTCCATTTTTTTTTTTTTTTTTTTTTTTTGCCATATAGAAAAGATATGCATTGCACACCACCTTTGTTCAGACCTTGGAATTGACTACTTCAATTAGTCCCTACATAGATATGTAAAATTAGTTACATATGCATTCAAAAAATTAAAATCATCAGTAAGGGAAAATGGTATTACCTTTTGCATATCAGACATAATGGTGAGCTTGTCCCCATCTGTAAGGCCTAAATCTTATTTTAACATATTAAAAAATCATATCCAAGTGTCCTCGTCCTTTTGTAATACAACAGCTCATGCAATTGGGAATTATTAATTATTGGCATCCCTCCTAATTATTGTAAGTAGTTATCCTTTCAGGTAAGTCTTCAAGAAATACCCATCAACCCCAATTATAGGTCTGCAACCTGCCCTCTACCCTTGCTTCAATGTATCAATCTATAAAAACGTAATATCCTAAGGTTTTGTTATCTGTAATGTTATGAGATGTGATTTAAGGAACATTGTCAAACTTAAGATTTTATGTTTCATAAGTTGCATTAGCTAGTATATGAGTTTTGCCTTGGGGATTGTTGTTTCATGAGTTATATGGATTTGTATGATTAAGGGAATGTTAGATAGTTGGATCTAATTATGGATGATGATGTGTAGTGAGTTGCATGGTTATTAGCATAACATGGTATAATTTTATGGGTATCTATGGTTAAGGTTGTTTAGCTTGTTGAGCTAGTATGCTATTGAATGTTTGGTTTCTAAGTTGTTTCTTTTTGAGTGTTTTGTGATGATTGAGTTATGTAACTTATGTTAGTGATTCTTTTGGTCAATGGACGTATGTGTTAAGTAGTTTTGGATGTTCTTTTGATCATAAGAAGGTTGGAAGGATGTGTGAAGTGTTTTCTAAAAGTTGGAAGTGAAATAATAAGAGATATAACCAAGGTCCAAGCTGTAATACCCATTACAAAAGTGTAACGCTCGTTACAAGTGAAGAATGTTCGTTACTTTTGCTTCTGTCTGAAATTAATTTTTGGGATCGACATTAGTAACGTCTTTACTTTCCATGTAACGCTCATTGCACCTTGGGGAGAGACATGAATAGTAAGTCGGTGAGTTTAAGTATATAAACCCCTTTAGCCCATTTCTACCAAATTTCTAAAGCATTCCAAACACTTATAAGCTCTAATATTTTCTCTCTAACCGTGAGTTCTCCATTTCTATCACCATCCAACCAAAATTTCTTCAATTTAACTAAATTAAACATAATAGTTCAAGAGAGAATCATGGATTCTTAATGGAGTTCCTTCTTCTTCTTTTTTTTTTTCTTTGGAGGAGTTGAATCTTGAGCAATAGAAGAGATATGTGAAGTAAGTTTTATTTTCCTTTGTTTTTCTTTGAGTTTTAGTAAGATTAAGAGTAGATTATAAGTTTTGAACCTTATAGATAGAATTTAAGTTATAGATATTGCTAGAAGAGATTTGTTAAGATTTTTCTTATGGATGTTTAAGATATAAGAGGCTAATTGATTTCCATTGGTATATGTTATGATTGTTAGCAAGAGATAATAGTTAAGAAGTAATGGATAGTATAAGAATTGAGTTACATGACTAGGGTTTCATAGAAGTTAGAAATTGATTGTTTTGAGGATCTATGTGTAGGGTGTGGTAAGCTAAAGGAATTGAGGATCTGTGAACCCTCAATTTTACACCATTAAGATGTTGTTGCAACTTGACACTTGCTAATTTTCATGCGCTACGCAGAGCCGGTACGGCAGTCCCGCTAGCCGGTTAGTGGGCAGGGGTCAAGGGGACGACGCCCCCTCGAAAAAATAAATTTTCATGCATAATATTACAAGGAGACTGACACTTTTCTGACCCCGACCGGACTTTCTGTACCAGACAGCACCTTTCCAAAACTGACCGGATCTTCACCAAAACTGACTGCCAAAATATCTGATAATTAATTTCGGATCTACCACCATTGACCGGTAATTTTTCAGACTTTAGAATACCCCAAAAATTGACTCTGAAGCCCTAAAAACTGACCCGAAAGGTCCCAAAAATTAAGCCGGAGCCTAAACCCGAGACGACTTGCAGACGTCGGCGAGACGTACCCCACGCGTCCGTGGGTCGCTTGTGCGCGTCCGCGAGGGTTGCTCACGAACGCTGCCGGTCATCTGGCGCGTCCGCACTGACGGGCGTCAGTACGGGGCTGACGTGTCAGTCCCGTACTGACACGTCCGCCTGGACCACTGGCGAATGCCGCCAGGATATCTGGCTAACGCGCATGGAGCACACGCACGTCCGCCATGGTGTTTCGCAACTGTTTACCTTTTTCTGAAATTTTTATTTTACCCCTCATTTTTTTCACTTTTCAAGCCCTTTTTGGTCTTTTTCCACCCCCATCTGCTCCTATAAATACCCCTTCCATATATCATTTTCTACACACCTTAAACATTTGTTGATTGGCTATCCATTTGCTTCTTCTCTCTCTCTCTCTCTAAGTATTTTCCACACTCATTTTGAGTAATCATAATTAATTAATTAATTAAAAATTAATTTTAATTAGTTAATTAATTTCTTAATTAAGTTTTCACTCAATTTGATTAATTAATCATTTTAATTAATCACTTTAATTAATTAATCCTTTTAATTAATTAAAATTAGGTAATTAAATAATTAAAAGCAAATTTTTCAAAATCAATCTTATTTTTCGAAATGGAACTCCGATCCGATAAAACCACTATCCCACCACTCAAATCCATAAAGAAAGTATAATTTCTTACCCTCACTCAAACCCCAAATCAAACCAAACCAATCAAATCTGACCTATTTTTAAATCTCCTTCCACCTCATAGTGGAATGAACTACGTAGGTTTTAATCCTCATTCAAAGGGGTACGTAGGCAAGCTTGGAATCTAAATCCAAGTTTCAAATCCAAATCCCAATAAATCCCCATCCCCCTTTTATTTTCCATGTAAAATGTAAATTTATACTTTTATTGTAAATATTAATTATTATTTTGGAGTAAATGAGCGATTTTGTGATTTTCCTAATACCCATAAGAGTTAGAGGAAATACTCTCATTTACTTGTGGATGTTTAAATATCTACTTTTTATTTTTCCATCTGTCTCATAATTATGTCATGTTCATGCATTATAAATTGTCATTAAATACTTATCATTCATGAAATCTATTTTCAAAAGTCAAATTAAATTTAAAAGCCAAATCGATATTATTTAAAATCAAAAACCTAATTCCCGAGCTAAACTTGGTTCAAAGATTAGTGATTTTATCTTTGGGTAAATTAATCAAAGATTAATAAATTGCAGTCAAATGGGTTTTTTCTTATTTTTTTTATTTAAATAAATTAGGGTGGCGACTCCCGAATCACTTTCAAAAATCAAAAATCAATTTTTCGAGGCGATAGCCGCTTCCAATCGTGAGCACAGAAACCCCTACCTTAACTCCCTTAAAAATCGCTTAGCATTTCCTTAAGGCATTTTTCCGAGCGAGGGGAGGGGCATTCGGGCGAGGCCTCACAGGATCTTCTTGAAAATTTAAGTGATTTGGACTTTAATTGCAAGATTATAGCAAGAAAGGTAAGTATGGAATGCATGTAAGATTATGAAATGCTTGTTGAATTCTTTCTTGATCCATTCATTCCAAATGACCCCAATGTTTGTTTTTATTATTATTTTCATTGTTAATACCATGATTTATTATTGTTATTATCTTTGTTCATCAAGGCCTAGTATTGAAACCTCACTTGTTGCCAAGTTTCATTATTCTAATGTTAACAAACCTTATCATTGAATCACTTGCTAATGATAATTACTTGATGTTATTGATAAACCAATTGAGTTACTTAATTGCCATTCTAATTATTCTTGAAACCATGATTTTTGCAAAGACCTTGTTATTTCTTGATGATGAACAACATTACTAAATTGTAACCTAAACATGAACTACGGTATGACAAAATGCCATTACTAATGGAGGGAAATCCATTAAACCGTATGCACTGATAACTCTATTGATAGGGTCTATAAAGATATATTAGATACATTGAATGCTCCTATTGTTATTGAGATTTCGGTCTCCTACTATTATTGTTATTGAGACTCATAGGGGTTTGTGGTGTCGTCTCACCCATGGGTTCTCCCACTGTTGTTGAGACTTGTGGGATTGAGGATATTGTTACCTCAAGATCTCCTACTGTTATATGTATAGTTCTGTCATGGCATGTAGTTTCCTAAATGCTAGATGTTATCATTGCTATTGTCCTAAATATTTGAAATCAAGATTTCTATGAACCCTCACTATTTCTTTGTTAAAGAATCTTGTTATTGAAATCTTATATAATTGTTAAATGCCCTAATGTTGTTAATAAGCCATTTAACTAATATACTATCCTTCTATAGACCAAACCATTGGCAGTATGATTCTTGTTATTATTGAAATGATATATCTTTATTGTGTACTAGTTCTTACTTTCTTAATATTCTTTTATTATATGCATTTCATACTTACTGAGTTGACAACTCACAAGATCGTCTGTGGTTTCAGGTATAGCTTGATAGAAGATAGAAGCATAGTAGATAGGACTTTTTGATCTCTTTCTCCATTAAGAAGGTATAGTGTATAGTCTTATGTTCTGTTATGATTAAAGTTTGTTATTGTAAATATTAAAGTTTTAATGTGTATATTCTTTAGTTTCTTCGTAATATTGAAAGTCATAGATATTAAGATGATATAATTATATGATGATATAGTTTGATCTTTATGAGTCATTATTGGACTTTCCTTTGTATATTAAGGATAAAGATTTATATGTTGGTAATTGATCCACAGTCTATAAATGGAAATATAACGAATATGGATATTTTTATATAATAGCACTTTGTTGTCCCAAGTATGGAAATCCTAGAGGGGGGTGAATAGGATTATTAAAAATTCTAATGCAAATAAACACCCTATATGCAATAAGTTCCAATTTTAAATAAATAAACAAAAGAAATTGAGTTAGAGAAAGCTTAGCCAAGGTTTATAGTAGTTCAGAGCACAAACGCCTCTCCTACGTCCACTTCTCCTAAATCAAATTGAGTTAGAGAAAGCTTAGTCAATGTTTATAATGGTTCTACTAATCAATCGGGATTACACCCAAAACTTTACAAGCTTAGTTCTTCAAGATTTCGCCCTTTACAATAAATTTCACGGGATTTCACCCTACTCACTCAAGATACAATAATTTTTGTGTTTAGAGTCTCACAAGACTTTGATACAAGCTAGAATAATTATTACAATGAAATACACTAGTTTTGATTAAAGTACACACAAAGAAAAGAACAAGATTGACTTAGTGTTCAAAAACAGAGTATGATGTTCAAAGAAACTTTTTGATGTGAATAGCAATTGTTTTTTTACTTGGCAAGAGTTCTAGTCTTCTTTTGAACCTTCTTGTATTTATAGGAAAGTCACAATATGACTGTTAGGCATGGATCCAAAAGAAATTTGATCTCTCTTGACTTTCTTCAACTTCCCTCCAACTTCCAACGGTTATATTTTTTATGATTTGCGCACCTTGAACGTGCGTTCAAGCTTCTTGAACCGGCGGTGCATAAATTTGAAGGCTCGTTCAAAAGCATTATATGAGATTTGAAGATTTTCATCTTTCTATGATGAACGTGCGTTCATCTACTTGAATGTGTGCATTCAAAAGCTTGAAGGCTCGTTCAAAAGAATTTTGTGCAACTTGTACTTCTTGTGCACATACATGAACATGCGTTCATCTACTTGAACATGCGTTCATACCCTAAAATGACTTTTCTCATACTTTGATCAATGTTAAACAATTCTTGATGAATATATAAGTATCATATGAATATATAAAGAGTATTTTTATCAATTTTGCTAAGTTTTGTAAATCAAAACATATAATAGGTCAACAATCTCCCCCTTTTTGATAATGACAAAACTTAAAAGAAATTGATGATCCTATTTAAAATGAATGAAACATTTTTAACTTTACCAACGAATCAAGCATTATTCAATTTAAGAACTCATCATCATTCAATTTATAACTCCATATTCTCCCCCTTTTTTTCATAAGCAAAAAGATGCAAATTCAAAACAGAAATTTAATAAAGTGAATAAAGCAATGACCATATAGCTCCCCCTATCAAGATGCATAAAATCATAATTTTTGAGAATTACTTAAACTAAGTTCATAGAGATGTAATTGGAAAATAAAACTAAAGCATCAAAATGTCATAAGTACTAAAATAGTCAAGTACAAAAGTACCAAAAAAAAAAATGTGCCATAGTAAAAGAAGCATAAGCATAAAAACTAGAATGATAAAAACTGAAGGCTAAGCATCTGAAGGAGGTGGAGGAGGTTGAAAAGGAGGTATAGAGCCAGTGAATATGTCCTCAGTTGTAGCATTAAGAGTGGTCTGACGGCGAATTTCCTGAACAGACTGATGAAGAAACTGCTGGTTTGCCTCCAAACCATCCAATCTGGTGTACACATTTGTCTCGAAAGTGGTGAGACGCTTCATAAGTTGATGAAGAATGTCATCCGAAGTAGTCCTAGAGGTCTCTACCTCACTAGCAGGCTGTCTACTCCTTTTTCGAGGTGGAGGAACTGGAGGGTCTTCTCCCTGGTGTTCAGTTGCTGGCTCTGTTGGTTC
>CATKHJ010853660.1:0-12317 GCA_949750685.1 Vernicia montana
TAATTGGAGTCAAAATGGGTTTTTACCTTATATTTTCCCAAATAAAAATAAAGGAAGGTGGCAACTCTAAATCAACTTTCAAAATCAACCAATCTGAACCCGAGGTTTCTAACATGAGTTCTTTCCCAAATGAGCATTTCGATTCCCTTTCAGCGGATCGCACCGGTGTTCGGGTGAGGCTTTACAATAGGAACATGTAAAAATTCTCAAATCACCATCATACAGTAGATCATAACAAGAACTTCAACTTAGATTGATTCATTGAAGTCAAACAGTCACCGAAAAATCCTAGACGCGCGGGAAAGCCATTTAAATTAATTCTTAATTTTTTTTTAAAAAAATAGAAGCATTAAATATACCACATGGTAGAAAATTAATTTATATCATTCTAGAAAATTTTTGTGCCAAAAAAACCTTAAAAAGTACTGTTCACACGCCCACACATGCTCCTAGGCGCGACTGGGTGTGAACAAAATTTTTTTCTATTGACCATGCACAGGCCAGACTGGGCCTGACTTTCCTAGGCCTGCCTTGTTGTCACACCCCGACTTCACAATGGTGTAACGGTCCTAGGGCATAGGTAAGTTGAAGACCACCAACCACCCGTAGAACCATCTAAACAATAAACCTGGATCAATAATCATCAACCTTACAATAATTCTTGAATAATCATCTGATATCAATATCCATCATTCATATTAGAATAACTATGTCATCATTCAATACATAACCTTTCCATTGTTCACTTTGGATTCAAGATCAAATATAATGATCATCTATAATGAACAAAGGCAAAACGATACATTAATACCATCCAAAGGAATCATTCTTTTTATATTTACACATTAATGATATACTACGGAGTGCTATAGAATGAACATTCAACCATTACAATTAACAATAAAAGGAGTCCAAAACAATACATTAATGTAGCTTTTTGTAGAGAAAGAATCAACAAGCCCTATCACCAATCAACCTATCTTCTTCAACTCTAGCACCTAAAATCCATAATTGAAGAGGGGTAAGCCTTCAGTTAATGAGATTATGAAGTATATTTATACCTATGGGTTCTCAAAGGATAGCAATAAGAGATTTAACAATTTATCAACATGTGTTATAGCAATAACAAAAATGTGCCCACAAATAATGGCATCATAACATATCAAACTTTAATAGAATAATAGCATACATTTCGTCATAGTGGAATACAAATGGGTGGGATGAAACCACCATCCCCATGAGCATCTATACATTCATTAAGGGTAGTAACTTCTCCCTTTTTAATGCATATATGGCCGGATATATGCCTAGAGCACATAGTTCTCTCTAAGTAGAACACTGACATATTGGACTCTATCAGTTGAGTCACTAGTGCATACGGCCTAATGGTTTATCCCCCATTAGTAGAGGCATTCTATCATAATAAGTTTATCTTGGTTAAGGCTTGGTAGATATAGTATCAATAAACATTAGCCCAAATGGCCATTATTAAATAAAAGGTTTCAATAATTCAACATCAATGAATCAATTTACTATTTAAGACTAATAGCAATTACAATGATAAATGAACAATAAAAGAATTTTGATTCCAATCTTGGCATTCAAAGGTTCAACAAGAATAACATTCATTTAGGGTAGTTCACATGCATAAATATATTTCATAACTCACCGCTATAGCAATTTACTCTAATCCAAGCTTAAACTCTTTATCTTGGATGGAAATTCTCCAAACCTTGGCCTACACAAAAATGGCCAACAACACCATCAATCTAGAGCTCATAAACTCTAATTCTAAGGATGAATTCTCTAATTCAATGAAAGAATTATCTAATCTATTATCCCATAACAATAATAACACAAAACCTTTAAAAGATATACTCATTATTTCAAGAATAATTTCTAGGGTGCTATAAAAAATCACCCAACAATTTATCAATAACAATTAACACTATAATTAGCTTCTATCTAACTCAAGGAAGATGCTATAACAAACTAATAATAAAGCCCATAAAGATTTATGAAGGATTAGACATTTACTTTGAAATGTCTCTCTCAACCAAATCCCAAATCTCTTCAAGAATCTAGAAGAAATTCTCATAGATCTTTGTATATCCTTTGATTCTTGAAGTATTAATGACTAATGTTGGTCTTGGAGGAGTAATAAATGAGTTTGGTTGGGTTTGGGATTTGTTGGAACCGACATACATGAGTATAGATATGATTTCCTTGTTTTGGGACTACTGCTGTCATTTTATAATTTACGATCTTAAACGAGCATTCATCTTTAATTCCAGAAATAATACTGTTCATACAGAGGTATTTTGAATGAAGGTTCACTAACATGAATGAGCGTTCAACATATTTGAATGAGTGTTCAACTCCTTTGAAGGGGCGTTTAACCAAAATTCCAAAATCTGTTACTGTTCACACAGAAGCATTTGGAACAAGCGTTCACCCTTATGAACGAGCATTCAAGCCTGGAACAGCCTAAAACTTCATTCCTTTTAACTCCCAAACTCATTCCAAGGTATCAAAACTGTCTCCCAATATGAACCAAGAAGGGGGGTTGAATTGGTTGGAAATTAAAAATTTAATTGAGTGAGAAAGGAAGAATAGAAAGAATACAAGGAATTTATAGTAGTTTGGATTATAACCAATCCTATATCCACTCCCCAATCACCAATTGGGTATTTCACTATCTATGGAGTTTTAACAAGTTCACTCCCAACTTAGTATTTAAGCTCACACCAAACTTTATAAGTGTTTTTAATAGGCTCACACTCAAAACCTCACAAGTATTTTCACTAAGGCTAACACTCAAACTCAATAAGAGTTTTTACAAAGGATCACTCTCTAACCTAATTTAGATAGTGTTTAACGGCTAACACTAAACCCTTAAGTAATGAATGCTCTTACAACTAACACATAAAGTGTTAAATGAAAAATTGAAAGCTTGGGAATTAAATTTTCAAGAGTTTGGTTGTTAAAGAAGTTGTTGGTGTGTCTTGAAGTCTTTTAATGGGGGATTTATAGTTTCCCTCCATCAAAAGAGCTGCTACAAATAGCTTCAACCAAATCTTTTTTCAACAACTAAAAAATCTACATTAAATACTCTGTTAGACAAGAATCGCAGTTTCCATCACAATATTATGATCGCTATATGCATATTTTGTTCACTACATGAATTTCGCGGTCGCTATATTCATATGTGTCCAACGACTAGTGCCACGTGACAGATTTCCGTTCACTGTTGATGTTACCATTGGAACTCTTCTCAGTCTTATAAATATCGCGGTCGCAACATACTGGTGGTGGTTGCGATATGCCTTTCGCGCTCAGAGTTGCGGTCACTACACTAATTGCGAACCTTACTGGATGAAATCTGCAATTTAGGCCAAGAGCTGTATTACGGTCACAATATGGTTGTTGCGATCGCGACATTGATGTTGCGGGCACTATAGGCTTGTTGCAGGTGCGAATTACGAGCCCAACAAAATACTTAGAGATTTTTCTAAGTTCTTGATCCCAAACTTTTCTAAGGCATTTTATCTGTCAAAATACACTTAGATGAAATATTAGAACTATTCAATTTGATTGTCAAGATCAAAATAAAGATTGACTAAATTGTAAACCAAATTTAGGTCAACAATCTCCCCATTTTTTATTTTGACAATTAAATTGAATTTGAGATAAAAATAACATAAAGTAAATGAAATATTAAACTCCCCCTTAACAAAATATCCTTTTAACTTTTAAGGAAAATTTTATTTTCTCTCCCTTAATCAAATAAATTTGTTTTCGCTCCCCTTAAACAAATAGATTTTCAAATTCTCCCCTTAGTCATACATATTGGAGGTAGGTGAAAGAAGGGTTTGGAGAATGAATTTGTTGGGCAAAGTGAGGAAACCAACTGTAATACTCTAGGCCTTAAATGATTTATTATATTTTAAGGATGAATGAAATTAAATGCTATTGTATTTAGAAAGCTAAATTCAATATTATTGCATGTGAAATTAAGTGTTGAATTTATGATTAAATTCCATAAGTATGTGAACATGTATATGTGTAACAATTGAACAAGTGATGGGTAAGCCAACCCTTAAAGGTAGCCGGCCATAGTGGCCATGATGGTGGGAAAATATGAGCTAATGAGCCAATTTGATTCTTGGTTGTGTTAGAAATGAGTTAGTGGAAAGTGTAACACCATTATTTTTATATTAGTTTTTCTTTTTTCTTTCCAAGATTCATTGAACCTAGACATATAACATCATCCTATTTTCACTTGACTTTTAAATTAAAAAGTAAATAGCAAAGCTTCCAAGGAAAGCTACACAATTTCAACCATTCATTTTCCATGATTAAATCATGGCCATTTATTCCATTTTAAGTAAAACACCAAAAATCCTATCATCTTTTCATTTCACTGAAAAACTATCAAAAATAAAAGTTCTCTTCATTCTTCTTTCTTTCTTTCTTTTTCACTTGACTAGAAGAAAATCACCATCAAAGAGAAGATCTCAAAGGTAACAATCTAAGATCTAAAGTCCTTTCTTCATTTTAACAATGTTTTACTTATTGGTGATTTGTTTTCTTTTCTTCTCTTTTCTTTCAAAAGATTTACCCAAATGGGTTTCTAGAAAAGGATCTTCTTTGAGAAAATTCATCTAGATGATGGTTTATAAGCATGATTTGAGAAGTATTGAGTGTGTGGAAATGATTTCCTAAAATGGGTTTCAAACTCTCTCATTTTGGTGATAATGGGTTTGATCAAAAATGGGTTTTTAAGATTCTTTGTTTGTTCTAAGTTTTCGTTGATAAAATGAGCTTAACTTTGTATACATAACATGGTTTAGTAGTAATTTAGCTTTGGGTATGAAATGGGTGTTTTCTTTTCAAGTTTTTTGGGGGTTTTCTTGAAAAACCTACCCAGAATGGTGATACGGGCAAGGGTACGCCCATACTGCTAGGCGTACGATTCATTCTGTGTGGCAACCTTGTGATACAAGTAAAGGGCACACCCGTACTGCTCGGTGTACCATTCCTTCTATGTGATTTCTTATAATACGAATAAGGGTACGTCCGTACCCTTTGGGCGTACCATTTATGCATGCTCAAATTCAACATGTTTTTATTTCAATTATTGGCATGCTATATGGACATATGTATATGACCAATGTGAGTTATGATTGAAAAGGGAAATGGACATTGGTCCAAGGTCTATTTGACCCAATAATGAAAGTATGTGTATCGATTGTTAAATTGTTGATTGTATTGACATGTTATGTCTTGATGGGTAAGAGTGATATTATGTGATTGTATGCTAAGTATAGATCTAGAAATGTGGGAGTTAGAATCTAATGTGGTTCAATAGATAAGGGGAATAATGATCTAAATTGTAATTAATTGCAATGGTTCTTGTAGAACCTAAAGACAAAGTACAAGAGGAACCAGACAATCATCATTTATGCTTATGCTAGATAGGAGCAAAGGAGTCCTAAGGTGAGTACATGATAATCAATGTGTTATGGGCATTATCCCATGGTATAACCATTCATTCGTAATATCAATTCGATTACTTGATTGAACTTATGTTCCATTGATATCTATTCATGAACCCAAATATGTTGAAACATGTATTGAGACCTTTGGTCTATTTTATATTGATATAAAGATGATAAATTAAAACTTTATTCATTGATGAGTACCATAGTTCATTTGAACGCCTAATATGTTCAATTGTATAAATGTGATAAATTGGTTAAAGCAGAAATCCCCAAATAATGTGGGATATACATCAGTCATGTGCACATGGTAAAGAAGGCCCGACAGATAGGGATAGTGTATCTGCCTTAGCTGGGAAAGGTGGTCCTAGCCAGGAGACCTGATTAGTCTCTCGCTTGAATCTTTATGAGTGTGCGAAGCATTAGCCGACACTCGATCTAAATGTGAATAAGAACATACTGTTCTCAAAAATATGATTTCTACTAAAATAAAGTAAATCGTACTTAATTGCATTATCTTGAAGCCCTATTTATTGGTTTTATAAATGAACCCCATTGTGATGATTTCAATTACCTACTTATTGGTATTACTTAAATGCATTAAAGCTATCTTATTCATATATTCTACATTGTACCTAGCCGGCATAACATGTTGATCTATTATGTATTCATTGAGATTTTTATCTCACTCTTTAGTGGTTTATTCTTTTCAAGTGCTATAGAAGTTCTGACAAGGTAAAACTCAAGCTTCATCTTCTCTCCTGGGGGTTACTCTGTCCATATTCATTTTGTCATTTTGTTATATCATAATGATTATGTATCTCAAAGAGAGTATTCTAGAGTTCCATGGTCATTGTGGTATTATAGTTCTTCAGATTGTTGAATTCTATATTGTATTTGGGACTGTAATAGTACAATATTTGTATTATGTATGGATGATATGGAAGTGATCTTGTAATGTGTTTTAGGTTCTGATCTGGGTATTGTTGACTATATGATTAGTTATAGATTAGTATTAGGTTCTACGGGTTTTTCGGTGGCCTTACGCCTACCTATGCCCTAGGACAGTCACGACTCGAAAGTCCGGTCGTGACACCAACATGGTTAGCAATCCTTGTTATATAAAAGTAAAGAAGAATAACACCTTTAGATGTCTTGGCTAGGTGAAGGAATTGGTCAATTAAGAAACGGGCGGTTTGAATGGAGTGGTTTTTTATGAGACCATTGAGAAAGAAAAGGTCCTTTTGAGTGACCTTCTCATTACCATCCCCTCTTGCATTTATGGAGAAGGTGATAATACGAAGGAGCACTCAAAAGTGTAAGGTTTTGAAGTATTTGGCCAAGGAAGATTTTGGATCATACCTTGATTCAATTGATAGCTCCCTCCAAAATTCATTGAAGTCCAAAATCAGCCAAAAAAGGGCTAATTTTTGCATTTAATGCAAATCTGGCCGTTGGAAAAGGCTATATTTTTTTTTCAGGAAGAATGGTAAATCGCATCCGGGAAAGGTGTGTCGTGACCGCGATTTTCATATTTCCTGAGTAACAGGAACTTAAAGAAGTTTTTCGTGTTCACGAGGAAGGAATTGCGATCGCGATATTCATAATTTGCCAACGGGCAGAAGAAATACAAATGCCACGTCCGCAAATTGCCAATAGCGATAGCGATTTATAGGTTTTTCAGAAAATCAAGAGAAATTTGTGAAAAACATGTATTCAAGTTAAACATCATCAATTTGAATAAATAAAAATAATGTGAATGCACGTTTTCAAACATTCAATATGTACACATTTACCTTAAACACATAAAAATTACACATAATTAATCAAATTAAGCATTTATATAATCATTCATGATAAAGAAATTGTAATTTGACTTAATGCACAGAAAAAGTCATTTAAACAAAGAAACAAGATTTTATGATAAGGAGCTTCCATCAAGCATCCCTAGCTCCCTTTTAATGAAATTCAATCTTTCTTCATTTAGGGGCTTTGTGAAAATATCAGCCAATTGGTTAGTTGTATCAATAAATTCTAATACAACATTCCTATTTTGCACATGGTATCTTAAAAAATGATGCCTAATATCTATATGTTTGTTCTTAGAATGTTGGATGGGATTCTTTAAAAGATTTATGGCACTTGTATTATCATATTTGATGGGAATTTGATCAAGTATTTGTCCATAGTCCTTGAGTTGTTGTTTCACCCAAAGAACTTGAGTGCAACCATAACCCACCGCCACATATTTTGCTTCGGCGGTGGACATGGAAATCGAAATTAGTTTCTTGCTAAATCAAGAAACTAAGAACTCACTAAGAAAATAGTAAGTTTCAGAGGTACTCTTTCTATCTAAGAGACTACTAGCATAATTCGTATCGGAATAAGTAAAAATGCTAAATAAAGAATCTCTAGGATACCATAATCCTAAATGCAATGTTCCATGTAAATATTTTAAAATTCTTTTGACCGTATTTAAATGAGACTCTTTAGGACAAGATTGAAATCTAGCACACAAGCATACACTATACATGATATCAGGTCTAAAAGCTGTAAGATAAAGAAGTGAGCCAATCATACCTCTATATTTCTTTTCATCTACATGCTTACTTATTTCATCCTTGTTAAGCTTGGTTGATGTGCTCATTGGTGTCTTGCAATTTTTGCAACCATCCATTCCAAATTTCTTTAATAACTATTTGGTGTACTTGGATTGGTTTATGAAAATCTCATCTTTGCATTGTTTGATTTGAAGACCAAGGAAGAATTTGAGCTCTCCCATCATGCTTATCTCAAATTCCCTAGTCATACACTTAGTGAATTCCTTACAAAGAGTTTCATTAGTGGCACCATATACAATTTCATTAACATAAATTTGAACAATGAGTGTATCATGATTGTACCTTTTTACAAAAAGAGTAATATCAACATTTTCTTTTACAAAATTATTTTTTAATAAAAAGTAACTAAGCCTTTCATACCAAGCTCTAGGAGCTTGTTTCAATCCATACAACGCCTTAGTCAATTTAAAAACATGATTTAGAAGTTCATGATCCTCAAAACCGGGAGGTTGTTCAACGTAAACTTCCTCTTCAATAAAACCATTCAAAAATGCACTTTTCACATCCATTTGAAATAACTTAAAATTCATGTGACATGCAAATGCTGGTAGTATCCTAATGGCTTTTAATCTTGCCACCGGAGCATAAGTTTCATCATAGTCTATGCCTTTTTCTTGGTTGTACCCTTTGGCAACCAATCTAGCTTTGTTCCTAGTGATGAAACCATAATTATCTAACTTATTCCTATAAACCCATTTACATCCAATAATTGGATGATTTTTGGGTTTAGGAACATGTTCCAAAACTTTATTTCTCTCAAATTGGTTGAGTTCCTCTTGCATAGCTGATGTTAGATTTTGTACTTCCACCAGGTTAAATAAACTCTAAGTCTATTATACCCTAGCTATAGGCAAGCGCACCTATCGTTCGGGCAGCATAGCACAAAAGAGATCGATCCCACAGGGAAACTATATAATTATTAGCTCAAACGTTAACTATTGTCTAGTAAATTAAATTCCAAGGAAAACTAAAATTAAATTAAATTGAGAACTAAACTATATTAATTAATTGCAGAAAATTGGTGAAATTAATGAGAAGTAATTAATGAATTAGATATCTAGATAGGAACTCCCCCTAGATTCTCTTGTATTTCATGAATTACCAGATCAATCAAATCGAACAATGAATCGAGTTGACAATCCTAAAATTGGAATTAAACCTTTCTCAAGTGAGTTAATCCCCTATTTCCTAAGCAAATTAAATAGAATCTCTTCTTATTCGATTGGTTAGGCAAAGCATTAAGATCAAGGAAATTAGAGCCAAAGGATTTTGTAAACCTATCACTAGTGTCCCAAGCAATCCCCAATATTCATGAGTGATCATATCAAATCAAGGGTATCTCTACTCCTTAATAAGAAATCAAGAATCAAATCAACAAGCTAGCAATTGTCAACCAAATTTTATCATTATAAATCATGAATATAACTCAACCCAACGATGATTTGATGAAAAACCCAATCATCCAATCCATACAATCAAAACTAGGGTTCGTCCCATCTAGATAAGTAGAGTTTAATTCATGGTAAATCTAAAGAATAATGAACAAGAAAAAAGGTAAAGAAATCTCAAACAATCCATAGAAAAGTTCTTGAAAATCCTCTATTTGATCTTGAATCACCCTCTTCAGATCCACTCGAATCTTCTTCTTTACCTTGATTTCGACTGTGACATATATCTTTCTCTCAAAAAGTTCTCCAGAAGAAAAACTCTCCAAAATATTTCCCTATCTTTTCTCTTTGAAACGTCTTTTAAAGGTGTAAATTTCATTTACACGGTTTGGAACATGCCAATCTTTCAGGGCGTGTTGGCGTCTGTCATCCTACGGGACTCAGCTTTTCGACATGGGCTGCAATAAACCCAGGTACAGGGGCAGGATATTCAACACGCTCTTTTACATGGTCGTATTCCTAGGCATATTGTCTACTGTATCTTTGATTCTTTGCCAAAATTCGCTGAATTCACTCCTTAGTTTTGTAATTTCCAAACAAATTGATCCATGGTCTCCAAATCAGCTTGATCCCTCAAACTATTCTGATAACACACTTAACAAATAAATTAAACCCAATTTAATGATAAAAACACAGTAAAAACAAGGGATAAAATCTAATCAAATATGCATTTATCAAATCCCCCCACACTTGATCATTTGCTTGTCCTCAAGCAAATTAAATCAAGATATCAATTCGAAATAAAATTTCCTCTCTCAATATTAGAACAACTCATCAAAATAGATAACAACTCACTCATCACGAAAGCTTAAAATCTTGAATCAAATACCAATCTCAAACATAAGTCATATGAAAAGATCTTCATGTCAAATTCCATAAATTCTCAAGTCTAAACTACATAGTTAAAGATTTATGCAAACTATTCCATAGCAATAAAAGTTAAAGCAAAGTAGATTTATAAAGATTTTCTCTTAGGTACTTGACCACTTTTTTTTTTTTTTTTTTTTTAACTGGAGCAAGACCTTGTTTGAATTGTCATACTAGCCTTTTGATGCGAGTGTAAACATTTGTGATGCCAATCCTCGGTTACTCAGCTAGAATTTCAATTTCAAATGGCTACTAGCACTATTCATAATCTCAACTCCAGGATTTTAATGAGTCAATAACAGCTGAATAGATTAAAATTTAAAGCTTCCTTTTCTCATTCAACTCAACTCACTTTATTTTCCAAGAGAAATAATCAAGTTCCCTAGGATATTAGTAATTTCTACCAAACCTTAGCAAAAGTCACAATGGAATAAAATAAGCATAAAAATTTAACTAAGAGTTCAAACTCCAATCTATTAAACCAAATCCATAACACGACTACCACATCCAATTTTTGATAGATGATTAAGTCAATCAAGCAACGCATCAGTAAGTTATTGTCATTTAAATGAATTCCATCCATTAAGAGAGTCAATATCACTTCATACTACTATCTCAATTTACTAACCCTTAAACAATCCACCCATACTTAAGGAACACATTATCCTCAAGGTGTTAGAGACAAAGAAAATATAAAGAAAAGAGAAAAGAGTATTGCCTTGAAATTGTTCGCATGACAAGCATCACGATTTGGGTGTGCAGCTTTCAATACACAAAGACAAGAGTTAAATGAAAGAATGTCTAACAATAAATAAAACGTAAATGAAGAAAAATAAAAGTAAAGATAAAATAAAATAAAATAAAACTAATTATCATTTGCGAGGGACATAGGATCATCAACTCCGATTGGCTCATCAGCATCTGCCGGAGGTGAGGATGGTGGTGAAGGAGGTGGTTTTGTGGAGGGAATGAATCTCAAATGCTGAAAGAACTCCATCAATGAGTGTTCGATCCATCACCTATGCTAGCCTTATGGTCCAATCGAGCATTGATGCTCCGATGTTGTTTCCGCATAAGGTGTGTTTGTTTCATATTTGTATAGTATTTTGTCATGTGAAATTAATCATTTTTATATGTAATTTGATTAACTTCATATCCATTTAGTTTAAATCATGTTATTTTATTCTGTTTTCGGTTTGAGGAAGGTTTTACTTTGTTTTCGAGGATTTAAATGAAGTTGGAAGTCCCCAGCGCCTCGCAGTGAAGCCCAGCACCCTGCAGCTGCGAGTTTCCTGCAGCCTATGAAGCCCCAGCGCCCAGCAGCAGATCCCATTGCCCTGCAGCTGCCTGCCTCCTGAAGCCTATGAAGCCCCAGCGCCCCGCTGCACATCCCAGCGTTGCGCAACAGCTTACCATTTGAAGCTCATCAGCCCCAGCACCCCGCAGCACATCCCAGCGCCCCGCTACACTATTTTTTAGCAGTTAATGAATTTTTATCCGAGTTTTGGAGGTTGTTTTGGAGCCTTGGTTATTTTGAAAAAGTATAAATAGATGAAGAAAATATTTTAAATGGAGAGGGCCGTAGAGTGAAGAAAAAGGGAGAGTGCCGTAGGGTGAGAGAAAAAGGAGACTGTGATCTGAAATCTTCCAGACTTTTCATCTTTTTCTTTTTGGTTTTCTTCTCTATCGGTTTTCATATTGTTTTTAGCATTTTAGGTTCCATTTTTACCGTGGAAAGACCTCTAGGAGATTCAAGAGATTGAATCAGATTGAATGTATTAATCAACAAGGTTTATTTCCTCTTTCTTTATTTTAATTCTGCTTTGGATTTTTGAATTGAAGAAATTAATTCAATGGATTCATGTGATTTTAATGAGATT
>CATKHJ010853828.1:0-41724 GCA_949750685.1 Vernicia montana
ATTTTAAAACGTTATTCCGAACGCTAAAATTATCAAATATCTCATGCTAGCAGTTTAAAATTCAGAAGCCAAAACTCTAAACACTAGTTCCCAACTGCTAATCAAAACGGTCACTTTTAAACTCCCAATTACTAATTAAGCAATTCAAAATTTAACTAACCATTAGTTGTTCGCGACAATTAATTAGAGGGTTAAACATTAACAATTAGAAATTTTAACTTTTAGCGTTTCAATTATAATTTTAAACTACTAATCGCTGGATTTTAAAACGCTATTTCGAATACTAAATTTATCAAATATCTCATGCTAACAATTTAAAACTTAAATGCCAAAACTCTAAACACTAGTTTTCAACTACTAATCAAAACGGTCACTTTTAAACTCCCAATTACTAATTAAGCAATTCAAAATTTAACAAATCATTAAACCAATTAAACCAAACAGACTTAAGTTAAAATATTGATCTAACCATTATAATTCGAAGTGAAATATATTTTTTTTACCATTAACAAACAATGTGTCCTCACATAATTCATTTAATGGCTAGTTGAGATATTTTATAAGCTTGACATTTGAAATAACGATTCAAATTGTAATTCATAACTTATAATTGAAATAATAAAAATTACTGTTTTAGGAATAAATGTCAAAATTCGAATATCACTCATCTTAAATTTTCTCTCCCTAATGCTAATAAAACACTAAAAATTAGAAATTTTAAATTATAATTCAGAGTGTTTAGCCCTCTAACAATACAATTCGCTGTATAATACTAACAGCAACAAATAAATAAAGCAAGTCTTAAATTTTGATACACTGTTAAACCAATTCGGTTCAGAATAGCTGGACTTGAATCCAAATCCGATCCAACCGATTATGGTTCAAACCAGAACAGTAAACATGAGCACTTGCGTCAAACTCTCTTGCACCATTAACTAACAACGTGTCCTCACATAATCCACCTGTCTTTAAACAAAATAGCGCGTGGTTTCTCAACAAACCCGAAGAGCGTGGAACACCAAAAAATCGCCTCCATTTATCTTGAAGTTCGAGTAACGCGTGTTCTCCACTACCCTATCTCGCGCGTCTACAAAAATCATTTCCTGTCTCAGTAGTTAATAGAACAATACATCGCGTAGAAATGACTCGACGAATCCGATAAAAGCTCTCAGTCTCTCTCTCTGTTTTTTTTTCGCTCTTCAAAAGAGAAATGAAATGAGAAATTTCACTCCCGCCCATAACTCCTTCCGTCTCTTTGTCTCGATCTCATCGCCTTATCTTTCGATTCGATTTCTTGTAAAAATCACAATTCCAAACCCTAATTTTATTATCTTTCTCTCTCAATTTTCTCTAATTTTCTATTCAATTTCTCGGTATGTATAATGCCTTTTCTCCTTATATTTTGATTTTTTAATTTTTTTTTGATGGGATATTAGGTTTTTTAGGTCGATTTTCATTTTGGGTTTTAATTTTTAATGTTGAAAGTTAATTCCTTTATATATATTTTTTAAAATTTTAAAATTGGGTTTTTTATCAAGTGAACAGGGTAGAATTTTTTTGAAGAAATGATTTTGGTTTTAGCTTAAAGTTTAAACATTTGGTTGCTTGCTTTTTATTTTTTTTTAAAAAATGGGTTACAATAATAAATTTGGATCTCAGAGGATAAAGAAAGGTCAGGGCTTTAGGGGCCATGTGGCTATAGTATTAGCTTTCATGTTCTTTTTATTATTTTATTGATGAACTACTTGCCACTTTACCGTGATTCTTTAGCTAAGCACGTTGTTAAGTATTTGGTTAATTGATTAATTAATTAATTAGTATATATATATATATATGAATCTCTGACTTTGTTATTGCTTGTTGTGGTGGTGAAATTATATGTATCAGATACGAATTGGTTCAACTTGTCTCTTTTCCGATCTAGATTTGCTCGAATTTTGTGAATTGGAATACAGGTATGTCCTCTGTTATAGAAGGTTTTGATTTTTGATACCCATTTTGGATTAATACCCTTGAATTGTTTTATTCCTTGTAATGTGCATTTCTGGGTAAATTTTAAAGCTATGTGGTGCAATTTGATATTTAGATTTTTTTTTTTTTTTTGCCTGTTCTTATAAGTATCATGATCATATTTCGAATTTGAATGCTATTTACTTGCACTTTTATGAGTGCAATGTAGTAAAGAGTTTTATGGAGTTCAGGCTCATTTTGCTGAATTGCACTTCGTTGTGAACGTGTTTTGATTTTTGGGTGCTTGATATTTGCTCAAATTATGCATCTATAACAGTTGATTTTCATGTTTTTCATTAATGAAATTAGAGCTCTATTACAAAAGCTATCTTGCAGCTCAATTATATGAAGTGTCCAACTACTCATTTCTTTTTTTAGCTTTATTAAATTGTTGCACAGAAACAGTAGTTTTCCCTGTATGCTGATCACATAATTTGTGTTTCTTATGATGTGAGAAAGCATGTATAATTGAAGATCTAGGTTTCTTTATTCTCTTCATGGAAAGCCGGTGAAAATCTGTTAGGAAAGCTTTACAAATGAAAAATGTGAAAGTATTAACTACTACTAGGAAGAGTTTTTGATATTGGAGTAGATGTGAAAGATCTGTATCATGAGAATTTCAGCAAGATTAAAAACAGGAAAGATTGGGGAGAGAGGGAGGGAGAGACTTTGGTGGGGAAGGGAGGCAATACCAGCATACCAATTTGTTCAAATAATAAGTTTAAAAAAAATTCATTTAACATAAAGTAACCAGTAATGACCAAATGTAACTTCATGGTCATGCAGTTCCGCCTTCTGACCTGTAAGCTTTCCAAGCTACCTGTAAGTTATTAATAACAACGTTTGCTGGTGGACTGTTAATCAGCTTCCTTGCCTCAACTGGAATTACTTTCATCCTAAATGATTTACTCATAGATTGTTATTTACTTAATCCTATGGAAAAAATTTTTTGCCTATTAATTTTATTTTTTTAAAAAAATATGCTATTAATAATGATATTTTCTTTGCTTTCCTCTAAAACCATCGAATCATTGATTGCATTGAGCTTGATTAGGTCAAAATTGTACACTTCTACTTATAATTTCGCTTAAGTCTATGGGGTCAGAATAGGACTAATTTTTGCTGTAATGTTACATCGTCACATATATATGGTTGGAGCAGACTTGAGTCATCATGAAGTGTGGAAATCCTCTACTCTTTAGTGACTTGTTTTTTTAAGCAGTCAACTAGAACATTAGTCTGTGGCAATACCACTTCTTATTTGATAGCTATTTTCATTGCGAATATGCTAATCTTTTCACTGCATTGTATGTATTAAGATTTGCAAGAAAATAATCTTAAGCTGAATTTATGGTTTTCTGTGAATCGTAGAGTTTTTTTTTTGTCTTTGGCATTTGTCAAAAAAAAAAAAATAAGATGTGTTATTTATCTGTTTGAAAGATTTTATTTACTACAAAATTTAAACAGAAGCCCTGTGCCCAGATACTTGTGGTTGTTTAGAATGAGGAACATTTATTATGAAATATAAGTAAGCAGATGTTTGGCAACTATTTTGTATGACATGCTGCCATCAAAATGTGAAACTTGAAATGGTTTTAATTATATGTTTTTGAATCAATTCCATTTTTCAGAAATAGTTTTTGTTTCTGTTTTTCAAAATTTGTTAGATTGTATTTTTTTCATTTAAAAAAAAAAAAAAAAAAAAAAAGCTTCTCCCTCTCTTATTAAATGTATATGACATCTGATTTATTTTATTGGTATTGTAGAATTTGACATATTTTGATCTTTTTTCATCCTTGAGCAACTTCATCTGGAGTTGAACTGATTGAGACTTTTGCTATTATATTTTTTGCTCTGCATCTTGTTGAATCTTGTCCCCAATTGTCCCACCCGAGAATTATGAGCTAGATACATGCTCATTAGGAGCCTTCTATTTCTACTAACAATGTATACATCTGAGCTTTCATTACATATTTAACCTTTTCCTTTATATATTTCAAATTAGGGTAAAATACTATTTCATCCCTGAGGTTTGACCTAATGAATGAAGTGGTCCCTTTTTTTTTTAGAAACTAACTAAATAGTCTCTTAGTTTTGTTTCTATTAAATCAATTAGTCCTTCCGTCACTTTTACCGTTAAAAACATATAAAAAGATTAAAATACTTCTCATTTTCTCTTAAATTTTCCATCTTAGCCATAGACATGAAAACCCATAAGAAGACAGAAAAAGCAATAAATAATAATAATAATAATAATAATAATAATAGAATTAAAAGGAAATTGGATGTATATGGAGTCAACTCAAAATATTTCCATGCCTCGTGCTAGAAAATAGATGAAATCCAGATTAGAAATAAGTTGTGGAAAGAATTTTGGCAAAAAATCAGATGGGATTGTAGCTCTAAGCTCTAAAGAATGCTCTTTTAGTGTATAATGTAAAAAAAAAAAATCAGATGGGAACATAGGGATGCCAGTATGCCACCACCAGAGGCTCAATACACGTCCGATGTGAGGAAGATGCAGATCAGTAGAGTTGCTGCGGGCGGTGGTGAGAGAGTGAGAGTATCCAGGTGGCCAAATGGAGAATATTCTCCAAGAGTGATTTTCTTGAAAATTTGCTAATGAAAACAAGAGAGTCCATCCCTACAATCTCATTGAACCAGTATTTGTTCAAAATGCCATGGTGGTGATGATGGTGGAAGGGAGTTGGTTGTACAGGTGGGATATTAAATATTATGCATTAAATATTAATATTTTGGGTCAAATGATGGTAGATGGTTGTAAGGTAGGGGTATTTTGGTATTAAATTTTATTTTTTAATTTTTCTAACAGAATTTTGAAAAAAATTAGACGAAAGGACTAATTAATTTAACGGAAACAAAACTAAAGGACTATTTAGTTAGTTTCTAAAAAAAGAGGGACCACTTCATTAATTAGGTCAAACCTTAGGGACGAAATAGTATTTTACCCTTCAAATTATTGCTATCCATAATTTTGGGCATCATGAAGGCTTGCTGCCCCTTGACTTGGTCAGGTCAGGTGAGTTTGGAGTGGGCATTCTTTGATGTGAGCTGGATATGTCTTACCTATGTGGCTTCACTTTTGTTATCTTATCTGACTTTGAATAGGTTGTCATGTTAGTGCTCCCATATTTTGTTACCAGAAGTAGGCATATCTGAATTGCCAGCTTGTTTTTCTGCATATTCCATTGTGAATGATTGTAAGTCGTTTTGGTTATTCATCTAGAAGTAACTCGTGTGTTCTTGTATTTGGCTTTTTAGGTTAGCTTGATATGGCAAAAGGCAGCAGCAGGGGACGACGTAGGTGCAGGCCAGCACCATACCCGTTGCCATCTTGTAATCAGGATGTTTTGGAGGACTTATACCTTAAGAAGTCTTCCAAAGTGTTGGATAAGAAAGACTGGGAAGATGTAACTTGTTCCGTGTGCATGGAGTGCCCACACAATGCTGTTCTTCTGCTTTGTTCTTCTCATGAGAAGGGCTGCCGTCCCTATATGTGTGCAACTAGCTTTCGATATTCTAATTGCCTTGACCAGTACAAAAAGGCTTACACTAAAGTAATCTCTTCCAGTGGTTCTGCTGATGACCCAATTCTGGTATCAGAATCTGGTTGGCCTGTTGACAAGTCTGAATCCACAGAACTTGCATGCCCCCTTTGCAGGGGCCAGGTGAAAGGGTGTACTGTGGTGGAACCTGCTCGAGAATATCTAAATGCCAAAAAGAGGAGCTGCATGCAGGATGACTGCTCATTTGTTGGAACATACAAGGAGCTAAGGAAGCACATGCGGACAGCTCATCCCTCTGTGAGGCCACGTGAAGTTGATCCAATTCTTGAGCAGAAGTGGAGAAGGCTAGAGAGGGAACGTGAACATGATGATGTAATTAGTACAATAAGGTCCACAATGCCTGGGGCAATGGTTTTTGGGGATTATGTAATAGAGGGAAATAATTATGGTTTCGATTCGGATGAAGAAAATGGGGGTTTTGATGCAGATGCAATGGAGAGGAATGGAGGTTTTGAGGTGGGTTTTGATCGAAACTTGGTGAATGTCTTCCTACTGTTGCATGCATTTGGGCCATCAGGAGATGGTCTTAGACGGCTGAGGCAGTCTGAGAGGCCCAACCACAGAGCAATGGATGAGAGTGCTGTTGATGGTGCTCACCGTGCTTCCCCTGTTGGTGGTTCGAATTCCTCAGATGATAATGACAGTGATAATGACAATGGTGATGGTGGATTATCTCTTGTAAGCCGCCTTCGCCGCCATGGGAGACTGCTTCTGGGACGTTCGGGTAGGAGGCGCAGACACAGAGAAGCCAGTGGAGGTCAGAGATGATATGGATTGGTACTTGAAGATAATCTTTCAGTAGGTACAGAGTTTTAGGAAGGGCAAATTTCTGGGATAAAAGAAACACAAAGAAATTGACTTGAAAAGTTTCATGTATTTATTTATATTGCATGGTTTCTGTGATAGATTGGTTGGGAGAATTGATGTGGAAAGAATGGCTGACCCTTTCATTTCCTGTTACATAATTATATTAGATGTAGTTTCCCAATTGCCTTCTATCCCCCTCGTATGGGTCACTATGAACATTCTTCTATTTGGAAATAACCTTTGTAAACATTTATGTAAACATGTATTTTCTTTAACCATCCTGATTAAATTGTATTTTCTTTTATATACTCTTTCTTTGTTCTTCATCTGCTAGATTGTGATAAAATATAATATTATGAAGGCTCAACTCATTTCCATGGGGGAAATGTTGCCGATATGTACTTGGAATCTGGTTGATTTTCAACAAAATCGTGTAATATTGTTCCTTTTGCTATAAACTTTAAGGCTAATGATAATTAGCGCTATTTAGTGATGAAATTCTAAAATTTCCTTTTTGCAATGGTGAAATCCCAAACAATTTCAATTGAAATTCTGCATATTTTTGTTTTAATGATATCTCTCAACCAATTATTTATTTAATAAAATTGATTTTAGGTGAAATTGAAATGACATTTCTTTATATGAAAGTACTGTATTATGGATGAAATTTTAAATTTAAATTCAATCGCTTTAACTAAACTCATTTCCAAATTTAAAAAAAAAAAAAAAACTGTTCTAACTTCACTTATCAATGATTGTCTTTTTTCAAAGATATGTCAATGATAATTGTTTGTAAAATTTGAACAAAAACCTGTTCTCTATTCAAACCCTAGCATTTTATTCATAAAATTTTATGAAAAAATTTGGTGAATATTGAAATAAAACTCTAATTGGATTCCAATTGAATTTTAAATTATTCAAAGTATGTACATTATGAAAAGTACGTTCACCAACTCTCAAGGATAAAAATAAGATATATAATAATAGAAAAATGAATATTCATATTACAAAAGTAATGACCAAGGAATATTGCAATTTCACGTATGTCCTTGAAGTTTTAGACTTAGTAGGTTGAGCAAATCACTTTCACTTTCATGGAAAATGAGAAGCATGGAAAAATCAAACCTATCAAAGGATGTTGGTGAATATTCTGGTACAGTTCAGCTGTTAATGTTGAACTTTTCATATAGGTTAGAGCCATCCAAGAACCTTAAACCAAATATCTGATAATGCTACAAATCCTTCTTCCTCCTTATGCCTGTAGGGACACCATAACATACTGGAGATGCTCCAATCAGAAAAGGGAGTGTGCAAGCTTCTCGAGCTCGACTCATAAATGTTCCAATCCTGGTTCTATGGTTACAAGAATTTATCAAGGAATCACTATTACAAGTTTCTGTTTCAGATTGTTTCTTCGTTTGGACTTTCTTCTTAGTAGTAACTTTGCGATCCTTCAAGTTCATGGCCTCAAATTCTTTTGCTAGTAAATTGCATTGAGCACAACCTGTAGAAGCACTAGATCTTTCCTTTAACCAGGCATCAAGCATAGCCTTGGCAAACCGATCGATATCTTTGTCCGTGACTTCCCAAAGATTTGCAACTATGATGGGAGAACCAGCTAGAAGATAGGATAGTGGAGTACCTTGTGGAATGTAACTGCCATTTAATGACAAGGCGCCGCTACTGCATCCCATCAGAAGAGTAGCAGCACAATTTTCCAGCTTCTGAATATCTCGCTGAGAAATGTATTGAGCTCCTGTGCCACCAAAAGATATACCATTACATCTAAACCAAAATAAAAAACACAACAGGAAAAAAAAATTGTTGTGATTAGCATATTTTATCATGCATACCACATCCATGACCAAAATATAAGAATAGGTCGTGGCTTTTTAAGGCCAAAGTCAATTCTTCAGCAGTAGGAGCAGATCCAGCTTTCCCCTGTATCAAATATTTAACGAGTATCATTACAAGAAACACATTACTTTAGTAATCTGGACTCGCAAAATACCTCCTATTAAACAACACATTCCAATTTCAAAAGAGGCAGGGGGAAAGAAAAATTCGAAAAAAGTTTGAATAGATCCCTGAATGTGGCACAACAGGTTAACAGCACTAGAGATAACTACTACTCAACTTTCAGTATATCCTGTTATTTTTTTCCTGACCAAAATGGTAAAAAGAAAAAAAAAAATTACCTCCAAGTTTTGATCTCTAAACCAATTCTCAAACTCGAACTGGGTGCTGCTTAGATCACCGCTGGGATTTAATAGGTAAAATGCATCTAATGGATCAATGACAGGGAAGGCAGCAACAATTCTCCCAACTTGCTCTTGATGGTTGCAGCTTCTATCAAGTGTCAGACTAATGCTACTAACTGAAGGCATTCGATAGACCTCCTGGTTTCTTAGCACCGGTAAATTCTCCCATGGAAGCATCTATATATAGTTATCAGTCAAGTGAGCTTAAATGAATAAAAATTATTAGGAATAAGAAGAATGGGAAATCTCATCGCCTCCAAAAGAATTTGGTGGATGCTATGTCAGCTTGATCTGGAAATATTTGAAATTTTAAAATCACCTTGCTAACCAAAGGAAAAGCAACATCTTGAAACAGTGAAAAATATTTTCATCAATTCTGATGGTTAAGTTTATTTTGGATTGAAAATCTGAGAATATGCCTCAGATTTTGTTATATTTTAAAGCTTATAGACAATACTAATTACTTTTTAACCAAACAAACCAAGATAGATACTAATCCAGCCTCCATCTAGGGCTAAATGAGAGAAACAAAGCATTGAATACAAATAATTAAGAGTAATTTCAGAATTTGATGAATGGGTGGAAAACAAAAATAAGGCCTACCTGCACCTCAGAATCCAACACCAAAATTAGAGGTTCTCTATTTACAGAGTCCTCTTCAAGTTCATTAAAAGCCTCACTGAACATTTGGATAGCCAAGTCATGCAGTTTCTGAACTCCTTCAAATTTGTTAGACAATGTCTTGCAAGTTTCATCATCAGAAGATAGAGCTTTCCCGATGAAGCAACCTTTTTTCAAAGATAATAAGTCAGAAAAACACGCTTCTCCATCTAATGCATAGTTTCCGCCTCCAAGAATAACCTTGATAAAACTTTCATTTGTATCCACTTTGCATTTGGATTTCAGATTACGCATCAGCTTCTTTTGAACTGAGTCTAGGTGCTTGTGGTTGGATAATTCTCCTAGAAGCACATACCTCCAGGAGCCAAACCATAAATCTTCTATATTCCTGGATCAAAAAAAAAAAGCATGACATCTTTTAAGCACCAAGTAAATCAGTTCTCCAAATTATTGTAAAGCAGCAGAAAGATGCATGAATGGATCAAGGTGACATATTTAACACACTTCTTCAACAGCAACATTAATCAAAGCTCAGGAACAAACACATTTTCTACTTCCATCAAATCTTTTTATTAATTAGAACCAAACATGTATTATTTAACTATAAAGATGGATGGCTGGATGTTCAAAAGTAGTGTTCGGTGTTCCATCCAAAATCATCTTAACGAGTACACCTAATCCATACAAAACCAGAAACATACAAATATAATTTTAAGGTTGAATGGAGTTGTGTTGACTCGAGACAACTACCTCAGCATTTCACCCAATTGGCTATCCAGCTTTTTTCTCCTCATCCACCATAAAGTTCTATTCTCTTTGGTGTCCTCCTCTAAAGGAAAGATTAATGAAGATAAGTAATTCTCCTCCAATATACGTTTAAATGAAGGTGCGACTTCATCAATGACGGTGAAACCCCAGGGACAATGCCAATGTTTATCCAAGCCATTGCTCTCTGAAAATTCTCCGGAGCCAGAATTTGCTGTATCATCATCTGAAACTTCTGATACACTTTTGCAAATTATTGAGCATGCTGTATGTCATAGTTTATACAAGTGGGTGTGTGAAATTCTGTAAATTCATTTTTCCATTTATATCTCATTCAAAGTACCTTCTGTAATTGAATTCAGAGGCATAAGCATCACAATAGGTTGGCTCTTAAAATTCAAGCGTGACAACAGCATCCACACACTAACACTTGAAGGATACATAAGTAGTTCTTGTAATAGAGTTGCACAAGGACCTCCTATCAAACTTATGCAAATGACTGTAGTGCAAGGAAGGTTCAAGAAAAATTCTGTCACATGTGTTTCCAGATCTTGAAGAGACTTGGGTGCAATTCTGCATCAGAATAGAAATAAGAAATCTCAGTATGTGTTTGAAATGAAAACCATAGAAAGCGAGATATGAAAATGTGACAGTTGAAACCTTAGCAGGTTACATGTTTCTGCTCCTTTGCATGTTGAACCAGTCACTTGTAAACCCTGTAAGTATCATCAAATTAAACTATGAAATAATGCATACTATTTACATACTGAAAATGGCACCGTGAGGATATAATTGATTTTACATAACACAGTAAAAAAATATGATTCAAACTTCCCAGTATGTGATTTGGTACTTGCCATCTTTAAATAACAGAATAAATAGATGGGTGTGCATCTAAAACACTTGCTTATTTACTCAACCAAATTAGTAACACAACATCATGTAAACCAAAACTCATGCTAACGTGATGTAGAAATGGTAAAAACCACAAAAACCATAAAAGAAGGTAAAGTAAGCTCAAGAAAAAGGTATAGCAAAATGAAGAAAATAAAAATAAAAGTGGCTTAAGATTTCCTTACTCCAAGAAGAATACTTCTCCAATACTTTATGATGTTTACACCTTAAACCATATCTTAAAATCAAACATAATTAACAAGCGAATCTTCAGAGATAATAATAATAAACACATTGTAGAAGGTATGACTGGATCTTAACTAATTATGTTCTTTCAAGAAGGGTGGACTTCATAACTAGCAATAAAGAAACACTTCATCCCACAAAAAGTACCTTGAATTCTGTTCTTAATTCTCTCATAATATTTTTCCAATATTAGAAGTCAAACCACTACATTCTTCCCCTTTAGTCCTTGCTACAGCACATTTTTTTTTATTGCAAATAATAAAAAATTGTAGCTAAAATTCAAAAAATTCATAAATGAGCTAAAAATTTCAAATGGAGGCCCCCCATTTTTATTGGATCTATTTAAGTACCACACAGGATCAAGGGGAAATCACAAATCAAATTGCATATAGCCCATAAAATTATCAAAAAAATATATAATCACAGAAACTTCTGCCAAGACATTAATCAGTAACCCATATAGATATCTCAGGAAGCTGTTGTTTAATCTATAGAGCGATTCAAAAAAAAGAAAAAGATGAATAACAAGCTTTCATATATACCTGACCAGCCATAAGGTTTTCAGCTTTATTTTTCCCAGTGATGCTTGAAAAGAACTGGTAAGCAAGATGAGTACTAAGTGAAGCTTGATGAAAATAGGAAGCCCAATGACCTTCAGACAGCACTTTGCCACAAGATGGCAAAGAAAAAAGTTCACTTGAGGAAGAAAGAACATAAATACAAGAAAGTAATCTGGAAACCTGTAAATTTCATGATTATCAAATATCAATCGTATCAAAACAACATAGAAGGGAAGGCAAGGGATTCAAAACTATAAGGAATTGCAGCAGCGAAATTCTAAGGTCCAAAATGCATAAACAAAGAACAACCATGTGCACATTCAAGTTAATTCCAAAGATCAGGCTCTTGAAGTGAATTGAGTTTCAATTCATACAATGAATTCCAGCATCACTTCCATCAAAAAGTGTACAAGCATCCCCACTTTAATATCCAACTCAAAATTTACACCGGTTGACTCAAGGTCAGAATGCGAGAAGATTTAATATATTAGCAATTATGGAAATGTTTGCTCACAGAATTTCTAGGGTAAACTGAGGCATAGTAAAATCAAAACTTGAACAGCACGGATAAATTTATATCCTCCAGTTGGCCCTAAAGTCAAAATATTGCAGCCTTTGAACCAATAGCCGTAACCTTAAATCCAAATCTCCCTTTATAATGGAATTAGTTTCCATATCCAGGGTTTATAAACCGTTGTGGAGCAATCTAGTTCAATGTACCCATATCATGCTGCAACTTTCCAGCGACATGTATCCTTATCACCACATCCACCCCAAATCAGTTTTCTTGAAGCATTTTAGCATGATTTTAGATTTCAAAGGTCCAACAATATTTGATTCAGTTTGTCTGAGACCTTGGAAAATCAATCACAAACAAAACCTATTAAGAATATAATATGTAATTTTTTCACATCATGCTATGCTCATTCTATTGGTCTGTGCACTCTTTTAAGGACATACTATTGTTGGTTAAAGAAACTACCAGGCCTAACTGTTGATCTTAAATACAACAAATAAAAAATGATTTTCAATCTAACAAGACTTCCACCCAAACAATGCATTTAAAATAATATATATATATATATGCGTGTGTGTGTGTGTGTTTGAAAACAAAACAAAAGGTAACGAGGAAAAGATATGACAACCAAAATTCTTCATCAAAACCAAGTTGTCACCAGCATCTAAAATCCAAGATATTTATCAGAGTAATATTAAAACTAATGAAAATAAAGAGTAAATTACGCCAAAGAAAAGCAAGAAAAGTTTGACCTTCTGAAAAAGTATAGGAACTTCACGGCAGAGTACAAAGGCTAGCCTCAACAAAGAAATGATTTTTTGAAACTGAATATGGGACAGATCACAGCAATTGCTCCTGGTGCAGAATCAATCAAGAAAAAAGTATATCAATTACACAGACAATTTCTACAGTTGATGAGTATGTATGATGATCATTGCTCATTTTTAGGCACAGTAGCTTACATTTCAAGTTTAGATGTAAAAAAAAAAAGTGGACCTAGATATGCAAGTCCTTGAGTTAGTGTTGTAGTATCGACAAACACACCGACATATGGATACAAAGGCATGCATCTATCAGTTAAACAAATACCTGTTGTCTTTGGAATGGTAACTCTTTAAAGACAACCAGCATATGTTGTAAAGTAAAGCTGCACGCTCAATGGCAAATACATCCACACAGAACTCCCTCCCAACCAAATCAAGCAAAAAAGTGAGTGAAATGGTAGCATAACTTTGAGTGAATGGGTTTCGACTGACTACAACAGAGATACTTTGCAGAATAATTTCATGTGCTTCATGGATTTGACCATGAACTTCAAGGCACTTTCCTGAAAATTAAAAATAAATTATTTAAAGAAACAAAAAATGAAAGAGAAAAGCTGGACATGCACACACAAAGCTATTGCTAATTTTTATTCTCATTTTAAATATTAAAAAATTCATATCCCTTCAGTTTCACAATGAGTATTCATCCTTTGATTTCTACTATCCTTAAACATTTTGAACTGTTTTTTAGTATTAGCATAAACTACTCCTAAAAATGGATCTAACCAATGAATAAAATTGGAAAATTTAGAACAAAAAAATTGAAGTGGTGTGCCACAGCATTATTACTCCTCCCAACTCTAACTGACTTAAGTTGAACAGAAGACTTGCAATGATAGGATGGGCTGTATTGCGTACAGCAGTTTTAATATAAAACTACAACCATACCTCTGCCACTGAGCACCCTCAAAGAGAGTCGTCTTCGGACAAGCTCCCATTTCATATATATGAAATTGATCAATAATCCGGACTTTTTAGCTTCCACAGCAAGACAAAACCAGCACTTCATCTTGTTACAAATGCATGTAGCTTCAGACCCAAAATCAACCATGCTGCTGCTCATTTCTGAGAGTGTCTCTCTTTGGCTGATAGCATTTAATTTACACTCATTGTTGCCATTCGAATGTTGTGAAAGGCCAAGTTGTACCTCTGAACTGTTAGCATTTTGGTTTTGAGAAGCACGATATCTAGAGCGGGTTAGTCTTGTGTTATGCTCAGTTTTAGAAGAGTGCTCTTTTAATAAGGATTTTGTAGTATTCTTAGTCTGTCTACACTTTCTGGTTTTCCCCTTTGCATTTGGCCCTGACCCTGTGAAAGTAAAATCCAGTGTATTTGGCTGAGCTGTGGCCGAACAAGCTAAGTTATTTCTATTTCCATCCTCTTCTTCAGGACAACTAATAGGGTTTTTCCACTCAGAAAGATTCAGTTTCTCGAGGGATGATTTATACAAACTTTCAGCATGAGATAACCTCTCCATTGAAACAAACTTTGTAGCATCAAAAGTACAATTCCGAAATAAATCAGCAAGTTGCTGATCAACAGTGACTTCCAGCATCAATCTGCACTTTGAGCAAGAAAAAGCTGCACAGCTATGAGCCAAAATCTGTCTGGCGCTTTGAAGTTCCTTTTCTGACAGATCCCAAGATCTTTTCTTACGGTATAGTTTTCCTAATATTCCAACAATGATAAGCTAATTACATAAACAAGTACAAAATTATGGCTGTGGACACCTGGAAACAGGACTTAAGTTGACTTTATACCTAAAACAGAAGAAAAGGCAACTATAAATAGTGACAAGCTTTGTTGGCAAGAGATGCTTTTCCCCCAGAGTAAAAAAGCTTCAGCCTCACCTCCATTTCCAATCATTTCATGGATAATTCCCACCTGCATTTGCATGAGCAATCCAAAACCCATTCATAAGCTTTGTAGTATGAATGAAATTTCCAGATCAATAACTTACAAGTCAAAGATAACACAACCTGAAGAGTGCTTTCAAGATAACACTGAAGCACTTTCCATGGACTAAGATAACAGACTTCCACATCTGATGAGATAGTGTCAGAGTACCACGCTTCACTAACAATTGATTTGTTCACTCGTAGATTGCGAGGACCATATGTAAGCTTTTGAGTATGATCCCCATCTTCAATGTGCTTTTTGTTTTGCTGCTCAACAGAGTATGTAAATTTTTCTTGGAAGAGTTCAGTGCGCAATCGATGAGCTTCTTTTGCATAATAAAGAGCCTATAGGGACAGAATAGTAGAAATTCAGAAGGCCATAATCAGCAGGAAGACGGAAACTGACATCAAGATGTAGCTGAAGGAATTCACCATACATTATATCCAAGATACCCATGCATACATCAAATAACTATAAACTAAGCAACAACAATGAGAATGAATGCATGTTTGCCAAAGTGAAGGTAAAAGCAATCAGTCGTATATAGAAACAACATCAAATGAAGGTTTAGCTGCATGCCATATTGACATGGTGATTCATCAGATCAGAAAGCTATTTGATTCAAGCGGAAGGGACATAAGCAGCCAGAATCATACCAGTAATGCAATTGGTAAAACATTTAATTTCTGAAAATCTTATGAAGAATATGGCCATGAACAGGCTGGAATGGCAAAAATAGGCTTATGAAGAAGATGGGTTAGTTGAGTTTTCAGGAGCTTCTAGTGATTGTAACAAAATGAAAACATAAAAACAAGGAGAATATAATATATAGACAATTTTAGCATAAGCTAGTGCACATCATTCTATCAGAACTAATGGGAAAGCAACAAACACAAGACTGACAGTAAATATTTACATACTAGCTTAGTCATGCGAGAATAGCATGTGGACTCATTTCTGTCACAAAAATGTTACAACAGCAAAAATTTATAAAGCTTTTCCACTGAAAGGAACTCTACTACAGCATCATTCTGTATCAATGAACATATATTTGTTAGCAAGACAAGTGTATTGAAGGATTACTCAATTAGTCATTATCATGCATAATAATGCATAAATAACTGTTTTATTGGCAGTAGGTTGACAACTTCTGTTTGGGTACCCTTCCAACCAGAACCTTTTTGTGCTTATTAAAAACCATCCATGATTCCATCATTAAAAAATTCACAAGTCCAAGTGTGTATTTCCACTACAAGTAGTATACTGCAGAACTCGAGAACATGCACTATGTTCATGCTCTCAGGTCCCAAAGAACTGACACTTCTTCATGAAAATATACTAAATTGACAGCCAATGTTTTTATTATCAACCTATAACAAACATTAGAGAATGTTGACTGTAGCCCCTTAGAGAATGTTGATATTACACAGATTATACAAATTCAACGAGTATAGAATGAAATCATCAGTGAATCAGGAAGTTAAGAATTTACCAAATATGAAAATGAAACAGGTTACCTCAAATAAAAGTCCAGTTCCAATGAGTTTTTCAGACAAGTCATAGTAAATATATCCAGCAAGGAAAACAGAAGAACTGATCACAGGAACCTATAAAAAGAGCTGACAGAAATGAACTGATGACTAATGATTTTTTACCGAGGGATTAAGAAATTAATGAAAGAACCATGGTGGGTTTTTGGAAGGATCTTACCCTTGAATTAAGTTCATGAACGGCTTCTTTAACATCATCAACTGTGATATCTGATTGAAAAGAAGTTTCTTGATTACATGAGCCACAAGGATCACTTGTAAACAAATCTGAAAAATGTTGTTGAAATTCAACTAATGAAGGTGGGGACCCCTTTAGACAATGCATCCAAAAATCAATAGACTTGAATTTTTCACCATAATCTCTTGATAAGTTCATTAGTAATTCATCATATACAGGTGAAACACAAAGGGCATGGCTAAGTCTTCTACTCTCCCACAAGATGGACAAGAGCTTCTCCAATGTCACATTTTTTTGTTCAAATAATCTAATAATCAGCTTATATATGTCATGATGAAATTCCATGAAGCCCTGTACAGAAAAAGTAACAGAGTAAATAAGCTGAAAAAATGTCAGGAATGATAGCCAAGGTCAAACAATGAGATCGTAAAGGTACCTTTAATGATAATAAATCAACTATATTATACAGCAATGGAAGCATACTATCAGCTAGCATACTGCTATCATCTGGAATTGGAATGCTCAACCATATATTTATGGCAGCTTTGATATCTTGAAATATGTGCTGCTTGCAACAAAAACCAAGAGAAAATTTAGTAAACAATAGACAGCATCCTTTTTATTCTCACTTAACTAAACGTATAAATCCCTTAAGCATTAAAATAGTAAATTCTGGAGACTAGCCTTGTATAGTAAACACCTTTGAGTTTGGTTCAGCTTCCTGGATACATAGTGCACGTAAGAAATATGCTACAGCTAATTGATGGCACATTGGAATTCCGCTGCTATGTTTTTCACCATTCTGTTTCAGTGACTATCTCAAGTAAGTCACATACCCAACTGTGTATAGAGCAAAGCGTTTGTACTGATACTTAATAACAAGAAAACATGGAGTCAAGAAACATGGCAGTAGGACTGACTAACTCACAATTATAGATATTACTTCTGATAAACACTGAATATAGTTCTCCAAACCTTCAAACCCACAGGCCCTCAATGCTCGTCCTTTTCTTAGTAAAATTCTTGATCTCTCTAAATAACTATCTTGTGTGACATACACATCTTGCAAGAGAATATTGGTTATTTCAATTTGCATTTTCTGGCACAGTTCTGGGTACCAGGATTCCATTTCTTCATATGCAACAACCTCCTATATGTATTTGAAAAAAGAAATTTTAGAGAAAAGGAAGAGTAAAAGCCAACAGTCAAAAGTACAGAGGACTATGACAAAAAATATGCAGAAAAAACAGAATAATAAAATCAATAAAAAGAAAGGCATCGCAAAGGGCCAAACCTGCTGTAAAATTTTGCCAATTGTCCTCTTTGACAATTTCACAGAAGATGACAACAGATAATATAACGATGGAACACTACCATCCACAGCCAAGTTTTTATTGCATTTGCATTCTATCTGAAACAAATAATAATGAGAATGCCAAAATAAGCAAAATATAATGAAGCTGGTTGAAAGTGTTCAGATGCTACCTTCACCCATTGTTTCACCAAAGGCTCAGGCCCTGGCAGCCTTCTAAATAAATCTTCAGCAACAGACCAATTTTCAAGACTATATACAATTATCTTTTTCACTTTGAGACTACCACGCTGATAGAGAGCATCCAAAAGAAAAGCAGTTCTTGTACATGCCTCCATAACAAAATCTAGAATAGCATCTTCTGAAAGATCGCCAGTTAACCCATTGGACTTGGTCATAAACATTTGACAAAGACGCACAACACAAGACCAGGATGCTCTGCAAGACAATTTTAATGCCTTTGAAGCCTGAAAAAATAAATAATCAACAAAAAGAAGGCTTTGAAAGCAAAAGTATTTAACTGTACAAGAATGCAATTTTTTCAAGGTGAGGTTGGAGGAATAGAAAATTTATGTTCTTGAATAGAATTGTCTGCATGATCCATTTCCCTCCTTGGATACAAATTATTAATGTCTAACTTCCATCTATTGAACCACTTTCGAACATTTGTAACAACTGATTTGAGGCATTATTCCTTTTTTCCAATACATGAATTAAATAAGATCTCAAGAGAGGATTGTAGCTGCATTTTGCAATTACATTGATCAAAGTCAAGCAGTAATACATGAATAGATCCTTTATTTTCACATCTGTATGAGAAGTGTCAGAGCAGGTCAATTGGAAGCAAAATTTTGAAATTGCAATAAGAAGAGCACAATAAGCCTGCTTTAAATAGGCCACTTTTTTTGTACCCTATGCTTCACAAACATTTTTTCAAACCTGGAATAAAGATAACCTCAAGAGTACAATGGTATGATGCAAAGCTAATATGATCAAATTTTCCATCCTAAATGTTTTTCTTAACAAAGGAACTTTAAAGTAAATTCAAACCTGATACTGAATAAACTCATTATGATAATACAATAACAAATAATGCAGAAATATATAAACTTTAATCATGTAGAAAGGGATCACATTCGCTTCACATGCTTCGTAAGTAAGAAACCACATCTTCCTACAAATCCTTTTCAAAATTAAGTACCTCATTTACTTGCTTATTTCTGTACAAATATACACCGAGATTATAAAGTTTGGCAAATATATATTTCAGCTCCTGGGTTTGAATCCATTCAGCGGCAATGAAATGCTTAATTAGATGTACACTCCTCTGAAATAAGAAATGGCAAACCAATTAGCGAATTAAAATTTCAAGCAAACTGCACCTTTAAAGTGAACAAAACTTTAGTTTGGATTTTTAAAATTGCAAAACAAGAATGCAACCTGGAATTTAAGCTTTGTCCTGATGGAGAGAGTGAAGGCAGCAACAGCAACACTAGCTATCATCTTGTTTTTATCACATTCATCTCCCTCACTTTCAGATGCTCCACTGCAAACTTATGCAGGCAAATGTCAGAAAAAGCTCAGTGACATTGCAACTATCGATTTGTATATAATCAAGTTCTAGTTTCAAACATAAGTAGGCCTGACAGCAAGTTCATCTTAGAGTTTACATATAATAGTGTACAATTTAATTTTCCTGGACTGGTCTATCAATGTATAACAAGTAACAAAAAAATTTATTTTTTTGGAAAAAGAAAGAGATCTACCAAGCAAAGAGATTTGAACAGTAAATGCACAATCAAATCTTATTTATTTCACTCAACTCTACCACTTCATGCCGAAGGCTTCAGGACTCAATGTATGAACAGGCACAAGAAACAGTACTTAAGAAAGAAAACAAACACTAAATTAAACATAATTCCCTCTTATTATACCATTTAATAGGAAAAAATTTAAAAATCAAATACACAATTTGATTTCACTGGCCATACAAGCAGACACATTTCTACCAATTACAGCATAACAAAGAAGGCATCAAATACCATAGTTACTCTACCTGTGAAGAAATAGGAAAACATCAAAAAACTGATGAAATGCTTCTTGGATGCTAAACAGCAAGGTAGAAACAGAAGCAGCAGCATCTTCAGTGATAATTTGTTTTTTCTCTGAGTTTACTAGTTCAGCAAGCGGCTGACACAAGAACTTCAATGCATTTAAGTAGCCCCGCAGATAAACCCTTCTATCCTTCTGTGTGCAAGCTAAAGGAGTCTCATGACGAAAATCTGACTCTGAATGCAATAGACCAGCAGAATCCTTGAATTCAACACCACATGACAAATGGTTCTCCTTGCATCCAACATAAAAGTAACTACGCAATGAATTAAGCAGAGGTGCTAAATTGCAAAGTCTAACTCCATCAAGTAAAATACTAACAGCTGGCTCATCCTTTGCATTTTTGCTGATTCTGGACTTAACATAGTTGGTAAATGTCAATCCAACAGCATAAAGCCTGAGAATCAAATCTAATGGTGTCATAACCTGCCAAAAAAAATTTGATTTAAAGTAACATACAAATATTCAGATATTTATCTTCATCCAGATGATGATGCTAAGTGTACTTAATAGATGGAAGGTACATAAGCAAATGATCTAAATATGATACCGGACAGAAATCACCAGCCAAGTCATTTAGATGTTCTGCAATGGTACTACTAAAAATTTTTCTTGCAGTTCGACATTTGTCGGCAATATAAGAGACAAGTTCAACAAATTCTATTCCCCAATTTTGCCCTTCAACCTGCAAAAAAGTAAAGGCTTGTCAGTGGTACAGAGAAGACATTTGTTTCCAGATTAACTTACAAACAAACAAAATAACCACCAGAAAGCAATGCACGAAGGTCTAAACAAGGAAGCTCTTTGTGATGTATACGTCAACTAAGAAGAAATATTATTAAAAAAAAATAAAAAACTCAATAAGCTGATAATTTTGAGTTTATTCCTACATGCACCAAAGTGAAATAGAATGGAATAATATTGTACAATTGATTTGATGCAAAAGTAACTAGAAATACAGAACATAGGAATTAATTGTGAACTTATTTCCTTTTTTTGCTATATTTTCTTCTGATATACAAATATAAACCCCTTTTTATGTCAAAGTTAGGGAAAAGGGTCAGAAAAGTTCAGAATGAGAAAAAAGAAAAAAATGAAAACCTTGCTGCAGGGCTTATATTTCATTCAATGACTACAATTCTTCAGTTCATAACTGCTTAGCCTTCACCAGAATCAATAAATTTTAAAAGGGGAAAGAAGAAAGGAACAGTTGCAGCTATGATTGAAGGGGCAAGGTAACGAAAGCACCCTTATTAAGAAATTATTCAAATTGCAGTTCTCAATTCACACCAAAATACCTGTGCTAGAATAAGAATGCTTGGAAGTCAGTATGACTGTTTGACACTTCAAATTAGTGGGAAAAAATATACAAAAATTTCAAAACATAGCCAAGCATGACTCTGAATGCATACCAATATTAATACTTATCATAAAGTCCAAGTGAAATAGATTTAAGCTACAACTTTTATAATGGGAACTCATTAGAAGTAGAGTAGGACTACACAAAAGATAATTACCACCTTGAATTTTTAAAAATATATTCTCACAAAGAGTTTCAACTCCTGGTTTGTAAGAGGCACAAACAAAATAGCCAAGATCTCATGGTGAATCAATTTGCACCTGACCAAGAAACAACTTTGAATAGTTGCCGTCCATGGCTATAGGAGCTCTAAACACAGTACATAGTATTTTCATGCACTTTACCTCATAATGAGCAAATAAATTGGACATTCATTTTGTAGAAAAAGTTGTAAAGAGGAATTAGCTTAATGCCAAAACTTTCACAAACAAAGAGGAAGCAGAGGTCATTGGCTAGGGTCTTGGCTGGTAAATCTACTTGTATTACCTTGCATTTGCAGGCCAGGGAGTCCAAAACACATATTAACATTTCAGTGATGACTGAAGGTCTATCATCCTGAAGCAAGAGCAGAGAGGAACAGATCCAGCGGGAAAACTGCAAAGAAAGCACCAATTAGAGAGACAAGCAAAGACCCCCAGAAATTTCATTTGCCAAAAATATAGCAAAAATTACCTTGTAAATTTGATCTTTCAAGGATGACTTGGCATACTCATTCAATGATGCCACGCACAAAGTATGCACTATATTTACATCAAAATTTGTTAAATCGCCAACCAAAAACAGAGTGCATTTGCCTAGGTACGTCACAAGCACCCTATGCAGCTTCTCATATGCATTAGCATCTAACACCCTAAAATATTCAAATGCAGATATATAACATCAGTAATCTAAACATCCAAGTCCAAACTGCAGTGCAACATGTTTCTACAAATAAATGATGAAATTCAGCATCTATTGGTCCAACAAGCATTCAATCAGAACCCATCTATGCCATGCCTGGGGTAAAATCTCATAAAGAATAATGCATAAATTAAACATAAAAGCAATGCAATAGTTGCTTTTAGAAACAGCAAAACCTTTACAAAGTAATTACTAACAGTAGTGAAACTACTAGTTATATATTCATTGAAAGGATAAGTAAAACAACTGCAGAAAAGTAAGAAAACATCAATTCTTGCTCTTTCTTCCTTTTTTTTTCATGAAAACAATGCCTCGTACTTTTTGGTTAATTAATTCTAATAGAACCTAGCTTTCTGCAATACATCTTGCTTCGGAAAACATAACATCGCCACACAATTAAAGCTCTAACTGTACCAAAGTTCAATCAATTTTTCGTCTGCTGCCCTGTTTCTCAAAATATAAACATACATTTAAACAACCCAAACCCACCAAATCCAATTGATGCAAACAGCAGAACTCAACCGCAATAGCACAAAATCAGTTTGATACAGCATTATCTTCCACCATTATTCTTTTTCATTTCCTCCTTTTTTGCTTCAAATAGAACAAAATACATATAAATTCTAATTACTTGCTCTTCCTACAATTCCCATTTACAAAAAACATGAAAATTAATATATCAAAGCTAAAAACAAAATCCAGGAATTTGAAATTACTCAGTTTTCTTTTGGTTATTTGCATTTAATTCCACATACCTGAACCAGGGTGTAACCTCCTCCACCAACCCAATAACCTTCCTATAATCCCCACTATCCTTGCTCTGCCCCAGTGCCACACATTTCACAATACATACCACAACCTCAACCACCAACTTCGCAAACTCCAAATCCCCATTTTCCACCAAACTCGGCACAAACTCTCCTAACTTTTCCTTCTTCTTCTTCTTATCCTCCCCCAAATCCAAACCCCTAAGACTCTCCAAAACCTCAAACCCTACATTTTTTGCTTCCTCATACAATCCCCAAGTCTCCAAGCAATACAATAACCTAACTCTTTGTATACACGTCATGTAAAGCTTACACGAAAGCTGCGAAGCTACAATCTCCAAGCAATCTAAACACAGTGTATAAATATCGAAAAGTTCATGAACAAACTTCGGGATTTCTTTACTCTCCTCGGACCGTAATTTCGAGGGATTGGAGAGGCGTTTTGGTACAATTGAAAGGCAGCGATTGAGGAAGGGAAGGAACTGTTTGGCTAGAGATCGGATTTGGGTTTGGTTTTGGGGATTGGGTTTGGTTTTGGTTTTGGGGTTTCTGAGATCGGCGAAAGGGTTAAGGTAATCGGAGAATAAACAAGAAATGGGAGTAGAAGTGGACGATTCTAGTTTAGAAATTAGATTGGATTCTATGAGAGAAGCCATGAATGAGTGAGTGACAAGCAGAAGAGTTGTGAAAGAAGAAGAAACGAAAAGAGTGCGAGTGAAGCTTCTTGTTTTTTATTATTATTATTATTATTTATTTTATTTTTAGGCGGGAATTGAGCCCGCCTAGGGATTTGTTTTTTCAAAGCAGTGAATTATTTGCTAATTTGGTTTAATGGTTACATATTTTAATTTTTTTTATAGGATAATTTACTTTTTAGTCCCTAAATTTTGATGAAAATAATACTAAGATCCCTGTATTTTGAAAAACTAACGATTGAATCATTGCATTTTTATTCCGTCAAACCTTTCAGTCCTTCCGTCCAAATTTTTTCACTTTTTCGTTAAATTTTTTTTAAAAATAATTAAAAACAAAAAGAAAATAACTTAAAATACCAAAAATGACTTCCTTTTATTTTCTTTTCCTTATCTCTCTTTCTCACTAATCACCATTACCTTCCTTCTCTCTCTCTCGATCATCACCATACAAAAATTATATCTCTCTCTCTCTCTTTCTTTTTAGTATCACATCGCTCTTCTTTTTTCATACAAAAACTCCTTTTCTCTTTGTCTTTCAGTACCATCGCCATCACCAACGCCAAGCCAGCCGCAGTCCGAAGCCTAACCAGTGGCAAAGCCTCGCAGTAGTTGAAGCTTGCTCCTGGTCCTTGTGAGTCGTTGCCGATCCCGACCACCGCCAGTCCTCGTGAAACTTGAGAGACCACCATCAGTTCACAGCAAACGCAATGGATTTGCATCATCGTTCCCCACCGAGCCCGACCACCGCCAATCCAATCGATCTCCATCACCAATCTCATTCTCATATTTTTTTCCATTTCAGGTTAACAAACAACCCCAAAAGTGTTGAATAGATATTCTTCTCCGATGGATCTTTCTGAAGCTCAGTCTGGTCATCACGGCGAGGGATCTGGCGGTAGTGATTATGGTGGTGGTGGTGGGCAGAGGAGTGAGAGAGAAGCATCCGGAGTGTTTTGCAGCGGCGGAGATGGATTAGCCTGGCTTTGCGTTGGACTTCTGGAGATAGCACATTGTGTGTCTAAAAGCTTGAATTTCTGAAGAGTGGCCATTGAAATCTGTAGATTTGAAGCTATGAATGAAGTGAGAGATCTGAGAGAGAAAGTTTAGATTTGGCCATTTGATTATATTTATTTAAGTTTGAATTTGGCTAGATCTAGTTTTGATTTAAGATGGGTGTATAGTACATAGAGAGAAGGCAGCCATGGAAGTGAAGATTGGAGAAGAAGCTTAATCCCAGGAAATGTTTAAATGTTGTTGAGGTTTGGTTTGAACATTGAATTTGGTGGAGAAGTGATCAGTTATTGCTTCGCTTTTTTATTTTTTGGGTATTTGATTTTGTAGAATTTAATTGTGATATGTTTAAATGTAATTTTGATGCGAGCTTTAACTCAACCATTGGAATAGCAAGTCTAGCAGTGATTTGTTGAAATGCAGAAGCAGTGCTGGTAGATGGTGTGGCTATGAGGAAATTGGTGAGATCAGCCCTTGTTGCTGAAACTGAAGCATTGATCTTGGCACTAAGAATGGCAGTCAGAGGAGGCTACAAAAATGTTATTATGGAAGCTGATTGCAAAATTCTTATTGACATTTGCAATGGTACGCAGGAAGGTTGCCCATGGGAGATCCAAGCTCATCTATCTATAATTAAGAGTTTGAGAGCTAATTTTGATTTTATCTCTTTTGCTTGGGTGAACAGATTGTCAAACCAATATGCAGATTGGGTTGGAAAATGTATTCTAAACAGCCTTCTCTCTCCTGTTTGGACAATGGTTCCACCTGTTAGGCTTCAAAGCCTTTTATGTATTGATGCTTTTGGATAATCTAGTGATTTCATTTTTGATTTGGCAAGAAAATGAATTTAATTATGATAAAAAAAAAATTGAAATTTGTCAAAGGAAAATTCTAAATTATATAATTAAATTATTTTTTAATAATTTCTTATTTTGTTTGGCTTCCTATATTGATTTGTAATTTGTAAATAGAACAAATTAACTAATTAAGCAGAAATCTAATTGATATTTAAATTTAATTCACCAAGAAAATTGGATGCTTATTGGAGTTTGAGAGTTCTTTATTTCTATGGCGGAAAGGAAAAATTTAAGATAAAACAAATGGTATTTTAGTCTTTTCATTGCATCTAACGGTAAAAATAGACGGAATGACAAAAATGTTTGACGGAATAAAAATGTAATGATACAATCGTTAATTTCTCAAAATACAGAGATTTTAGTGTTATTTTTGCCACAATTTAGGAACTAAAAAGTAAATTACCCTTTTTTATATTTTTGTTATAATTTTAAGCTATTAAATTTTAAAATATTATTCCAATAACTTATTGTTTGAGTGATGGGTATTTGAAATCTTTTGGGTTTTTAATAAATTTAATTAATAAAATAATAATTAATGATTTAAAATTATAACTGAAATGTTAAAATATAATATTTTTAAATTTTATTATTTGATATTTTAATTATTAATCGTAATTACTAATCACAAATAGCTTTAACTATAATTATGATGTTAGATAATTCCTTAAATTGATTTTAAGCTCTTTTTTATGCTAAGATCTTATTTGTTCAGGACTTTTTCTTTTTTATATTAAGATCTTATTTGTTAAGGACCGGCTCCACCATTTTGAAAGCCCTAGATAATTCTAAAAAATGAGATCCATAATCTTTCACCTTTTTATATAAATATTTTTTTAATAAATCTGAAATTCAATAAATTTAATAAATTCAAAATGTAATAAATTAATTCTTAAATATAAATAAATTATTATCAAAATCCAATAAATTAACTTTTATATATATATATGTGTGTGTATATTGTAATAAGAGTCAATATTATTAATAATGATAAATTGAATAAAAACATAATATTGAAAAAAATTTCAAAAATTTAAATACAATACCAACTACAGTCCATAATCATGAAACTACACTTGATACAACAAATGAAATCAAATAATACATAACTAAATCTAAGAATAAAAAATTAGTAGTTTTCTCGCTTTTTGGTGTGCAAAATTTTCAATTAAATCATTGTGATCAAATTTAACTGCCATTTTTTTTTAATAGACAATATAACCAAACTGTTCAATATCTCTTGTGACATAATTGATCAGATGTAATTTTTTATTAACTTTAGCTTGGAGAACAACAGTAGCTACTGTAACTGATATATCAATATTATCCTGTAAGAAATCCAAGTATTAGGAAAAACAATACTCAAATTTTTGGTATACTCCAACATTTCAATTGGTTTGGTTAACCTGTCCGGTAAATGATTTTCTCAACAATTGCAATCCTGAAAATAATTCAAGCACATCAACATCTAAATAATCCCCATAGTTCAAAAAATCCTAAAGTGTAGCACATGAACGCTTCATACTTCCATCATCTTTCAACTTGCTCAAGCTAAATAAAAACCCAAAAATGCCTTCATATTTTTGAAATTGCTCAAATCTTGTATTGAGTGAAGAAAGAGCATTATCAATTATTATATAAAATAATTAACTCGAAAAGATTTTTCAGCCACTTGTATTAGTTCATCCCTAATATTCTCATCAAAAAACCTCTTTTTGCGATGAACACGGGTTTTACGAAAAGTGAGTTCAATCCCTATTTCCAAAGCAATATTTTCATATTCATTATTCGCAATTTCAAATCCAGTAATTTTGAACTTTTCCAAAAAAAGAATGAGACCTTGCAAGAGATTTATACATTCCTCAATATTCATATCCTTGCCTTGGAGAATCTTGCTAACTTTATTCACTTAACTTTAAAGGTGTATAAGGGGACAAACAATAAAGTTACTTAAACTTCATATAAATCCAAATAAGAAAATTTTGACTCAAAACATCCACCATCCTAAAAAGCCAAAAACAAAGAAGCATAGTTAAATCACAATACACATATACACATCCAACAGACACTGATAAGAAAGAAAATCAGTAACAAAAAAAATCTTCACATCCAAGCCTCACAAAACAGGCATTGATAAAAAAGATATGGATTTTTATTTAAATTTAAATAAGTTATTAACTCTAATTCTACATTAGCAAGCAAATTACTGTTGGTCATTAAATCTGCTCCACTCTTTGAACTCTGTGGATCTCAATGGCATATTCTCCGATAGACCATTGGTGACGACCTTGTACTTGAAATTGTTAGTGTGAGAATCTTATCAACAATTACAATTTAGTGAAATTGAATGAAAAATAAGAGTGAATAGTGTAAATTTTGAATCAAATAGATATTTGATATATATTTTTTTTTCATTAAACAACATAGACGATGAAAGGGTGAGGTAAATATAGACAATTTTTTTTCAAATAAAAAAATTAACTCTATATTAACAAAACTCTTAAAAAAATTTAAAAAATAGGAGGCTCCCTTTATTGGGAATGCCCTAGGCAGCTGTCTAGGTGGGCTCCCCTTAAAGCCGGGCCTGTATTTATTTATGTAAAAAACTTTATCGACCTAAAATTAACTCAAGTTGGGTTTGTTATTTTTTTTTTTAAATCAACTTAATTAATTAATATAAATTAAATAATATTGGCTGGCTAAATATAAATAAATAAATTTAATACTATTATTGTAATTATGCGCTTGTTTAAATGACATGTGCAGTACCAAAACGGAAGTTATGCATTGTAGCCATAACTCTTTGGATTGGAGAATAGACTCAAACTTGAATATTCTATTTCTTCAATTCTAAAAAAAAAAAAACTAACAATGAGTTATGTATTCAAAATGTATAATTCATTTTATATATATATATATATATATATATTACATAAAAATGTTCAAAATGTATAATTCATTATATATATTTATAATTAGTTATATTGAAATATGATTTCAAACTCTTTTAAACTAAAATGTAGATATGTTGTTATGATGTATTATTTAAATTTATATAAAATTTAAATAATTTGAATATGTTAATGGATTTAATGTTATCTATATGACATGAAATAAATTAATAAAGAATACATATATGTTTTGAAAAAAGACAATTTGTTTTACAACTTAATAAACAAATAATATTTGATCTAGTATTGTTGGGCCAAGTATGACAATTCTTATAGGGGGTGAATGAGAATTTAAATTTTCTAATACAATTAATCACTCTAAATGCAATATGTGAATCAATCAAAATAAATTCAATAATAATAAAATGAATAGAGATAAAAATGATAAAACTTAGCCAATTTTATAGTGGTTCGAGCCAATCTCTTATCCTGCATCCACTTATCATAAATCACACTGAATTAGAGTTCCACTAGTGATTCGGGATTGTGCCCAAAACTTTACAATAGTTGAATCAGGATTTCACCATAGTTCTTTGTGATTTTGCCCTAATTCTTTGGGATTTTGCCGAATACAATAGTTATACAGAATTTTGCCCAATACAATGTCATGTACCTGGCTCATGGATAGTGAGAAGAAGAATGAAATAAGTGAGAAATAGATAGAGAATAAGGGGAAAGAGAGAGATATAGAGAGAAAATAGAGAATTAATGGGAAAAATATGAATTTTAATTAATAATCTGCATATTCTTTTTTACATTCTCAACTACATATATAGACTATTACTATAACAAACAAGTCAGCTAATGACTAATAGGACAAATTGACAGCTACAATTAACAATTGACAAAAGATGAATAACAAAATCTCTAAATAAAAAAGTAACAAATATCTTGCTGATACTTGACTCACTTCCTCATCCACTCATTATTCTAGATTATTCCTTAATTTTTCTCAGTTTGGCTCATTATCTGTTATGGGCTCTTTACCTTTAGAATTTGTTGGAGGCTCAGCTGTAGCAGGTCAATCAATTGCCTTAGTTCAGTTGTTGTTACTTGGTACATGACATACAAGAGATTACAATAATATTGAGATTTAAAATTACTCGATGACTAAGTATATAAGTTATCAAAAAATAAGAATTAAGCTTATAACATTTACAACAATGAACACAAAAGATATGAGATTAATAGCAAATGTGTTCTTTGAATATAGTAGAAGAAGATTAATGAAATTTGAACTTGAATATAACTTTTAATCGCTTATAGTCTCCTAATATTCATTTGAAGTCTTCATATATTTATATGTCTTCAATATCAGCTCCAAAATATGATTGTTATGCTTTGAAAATAGTTACAAACAAGTTATAACGGCTAGTTAACGACTATATTTTTTTGTTTGTTTTCTGCGAGTCAGGGTGGTGACTTTATGAGTCAAGGTCGTGACTTTATTCAAGGTGGTGACTATTTCTTTCAAGGAGGTGAAACTGAATCTTGAAGAATTCTTGAAGTTACTGTATGATTTTCAAGGTCGTGAATCAAGAGTCAATGCCGTGAAAATTTTTCTTCACGATTTTTAATTTCAAATTCATGTCAATCAATAGGGTGACTTTATTCAAGATGGTGAATTATTGAAAATCTGACCATATGCTTAATACACTACTAACATTATAGTTTTTACATGTAAAACTCACATATTCAATAAATTTAGACATAATTAAACAAAGTTTTAGAATTATCAAAATATAAAAGAGACAACAATCTCCTCATTTTTTATGATGACAAAACTAAGTCCAATTAACAAACAATTTGTAAGTCTAATTAAATAAAATTTTAAACTATCAACAAATTGATAAATCAAATCCTTTTCAAAAATTTCATATGAAATTGATTCCAAATCCTTTTCAAAAATTTCAATACATAATTCGTATGTAAATGTAATTATAAATAATCCAACACATTTGTCACTTCTAATTGTTATTGATAAGATCCAAGTTATGAGCCCAAGTAACATTATAACTTAGTTAAGTTATTATTTGGTACGAGATAAGTGAAGTAAGAAAGTAAAACTTTATAAGAAGTGTTAGATTACATGATGAATTGATGATTATATTAATGAATGTTGTATTTTACAAGAGAATTACAATGGTATTTATAGAGAAACTAATACACTAATGGGTACAATTTAAGGCTTGATTGGTGGAAGCTTGTTAAGGAGCTGATTTCTGAAGTCTTGGAGTCTGCATATGGGTTTGACAATGGCAAAGAGAGGTGGGCACCATTGTTAAATCTTTTCCATCTTCATTTCACACTAACCCCCCCAAACTCAAGGTGGTATTGTAGATGCCAACTTGAGGTTGCTCAGTAGATTCAGAAAACGGGTTGAAACAAAAAACATAATACATATTAAAAAAACTAGTGCAACATATTGAAAATAGAAAATAAATACATAAACTGATAACAGTATTAGAACTGAAAAATAAATTCGAAGATAACCAGAGTTGGAATCTGGTAACAGAGATCAGATTTGAACATGTGGCGGAACATGTGGTAACAAGAGGAGCCATCTTAATGGCATAACACAGATTGGATACGTGGCGAAACACGTAAAAACAGGAGATAGAGTCAGATTTTTTGGTTGTAGATGAGGTGGGTCCCACATTGACACGTGGCAGGCTATCACTGGGACACGTGTCAACGTGTGACGAGAATTGGTTCGGATTGGCAGGGACATGTGTCACTGACATGTGACACGTGACACGTGACAGCCCATGATTGGATGACATGTTGGTGGCTGGCAGGGCGGCAGAGGACATGTGGCGAAATGTGACTAGGCCACGTTGAGGACACGTGGCGTCAAATGATTGGACAAACCACTTGGTGATTATGAGAGTGGGTCCCACATGTGACACGTGGCAGAAATTCACTGGGCCACATGTCACTGACATTGGACACGTGCGAAATCGGATTGGTTCGGTGGGTTGGCGAAGATGACACGTGGCTGTGCCACATGGCTTTGACAGTTGACACGTGGCGACAGATGATTGGATGAGGTGGCTGCTGACTGGGCGGCTGTTGCTGACGTGGCGCCACATGGTCATCTTCAACCTCTGGCAGGCGCGTGCGGAGCGTACAGCGAGTGAAGCCCACTTGCAGAGCTTCTGGTGGCGCGTGCGGAGGCCATTTTGGGTGCGGTTTGTTTCAAAATTTTTAGAATTTCATGTGCTTTCTGATGGTATGTTTAGAAAAGTTTTTTGACGTGTGCATGTAGAGGAGAGTTTGGACAGATTTGAGAAACAAAAAACAAAGAAGAAAATTAGAAAACATAGACTGAATTTTCTAAGGAAGCTGAGTTTTAATGATTGAATTGGTTTGTTTGGTAGTTATGATTGAATAAAGCTTTGGGGAAGTAAAGATCTCCATTTTATGAGTTTGGGAGAAATAATTTCCTTAGAAGGAGCTAGATAAATTTGATTTCCTTAGTTGAGATAAATGTAAATTGATACATCTAATCTCCATTAAATTGAACTAGGTAAATAGGGTTAGATATTATTGTCTTTTACATTATTAATTTTTAAAATTGATAATATAAAGTTAAAAAAAAATATATATATATATATACTTTCCAATAAGTTATATGCAAACCAAACACATAATTACTTATATTTCATGGGAAATAACTTCCCGGAAAGTAGATCATGTGATATCAAATTATATTTTAGGTATTGTTTAGTATGAGATAAGTGAGGTAAAGAAGTATAACTTTTTGGGAAGTAGAAAAAAATTTATTTGTTTGATAGTTATGATTTAATAAAGTTTATTGGAAGTAAATATATTTACTTCATGAGTTTGCGATAAATAACTTCTTTAGGGGTTATGTAAGTTGGACTTTCTTAATTGAGATAAATAAAAATTGATATATATACCCTCCATTAAATGTAAATAGGTAAATGATTTTTTTTATTATTGTTTTTTATATTATTAATTTATAAAAATGACAATATAAAGTCAAACAAAAAAAAATATATTCCTTAGTACTTTTTGAAAAATAACTTTCGTAAAGTCTATTTTATGACAAATATGTTTTTTAGGAAATAAATCATATAATACAAAATGATACTTAAGACGGAGTTTAAACAAACTAAAGCCTAATACAACATGCAAAATGGATAACATCTTAAGCTTAGCCCACCTCAGCCAAGCTCATATAACATTTTCACTATAACATGCCACATCATCAAACATGTTGGACACGATTATAAAATCTGACATGTGGTAATATGCCACATCATCAATTGTGCAACATCATATGTAGATCTGTTTGTGGGCTAGACTGTGAGTCTTGATTAATGAATAAAGTTACAGATCAATCAGATCAGATATTTAAAAAATTAAAATTTTTTTAAATTCAAACTCGATTCATAAACAAATCTAATCATATGACATATGACATGTGAACTTAAGTCACATCAATATAATGTACCACATCATCCAATGCAAGACATGTGTACAATGTGTGCCATGGAAAACAACCATATCATCAAAACATATTACATCATCATATAGATGAGGACGTGGACTCAAAGCCACATCATCCAAAGAATTTCGTTTGCCATATGGCAAAATATCACGTCAATAAAATGTACCATGTCATCAAAGCAGTTGACATGTGGACTCAAGCCACGTCATTCAACCTTGACACGTGTATTGAGACCAAGTAACATTATAACTGAGCCTGAACTGATAAACAAACTAAAGCCCATTACAGCCCATACAGCCCAGCCCACATCAGCCAGGTCCATATGACATCTTCTTTCACCTCGAGACGCATATATACTCACCTTTAAACCCTAAATTCAAAAACCTTGCAGAGAACTCTACACTAGCTGAAGCTAAAAGAGAGAAAAAGGAGCCGCCTTTTTGCCCTTCAGATTCAATTTAGTTACCAATCATGCCAAAATCCAAGCGTAACAAAGCAGGTCTACTTTCATCTCCTTCTCTTTCTTCATTGTTATATGCCTGTAAAAGTTTAGAGAGTTTAAATGGCCACTGTTTTGTATATTTGTTAATTTGGATTTGTTTTGTGATATCTGTAGTTTCACTGACAAAAACGAAGAAGAAAGGGAGAGAACATAAGGAATCGATAGTGAATTCTATAAGGGAAGCGGTAGAAAACTACAATTCGATTTATGTGTTTTCTTTTGAGAACATGAGAAATCTCAAGTTTAAGGAGTTTAGAGAGCAGCTCAAATCTTCCAGCAGGTGGGTTTTTTTTTTAGGTGCTAAAGCTTCAGTTTTTATTATGGAAATGTAGTTTCTGATTAATTTATTGTAATCTTTGTTCTTTGTTGGTTGATTAAAATTTATCAATTCAGGGTTGTCAATAATTGGAACTTGAATTATTGATGAGGGGTGAAATTGGAATTGCCAAAAAAATGGGATTCTTATTCAAGATAATTTTGGGTTGAACATTTCATTTGTAAAGAGCAAATCAGTTGAAAATGTTTTATTAAGTTCAACATTTTGATTTTAATTATCTTGGGTTCAAAATGAACATAAATGATTTACAAGTTGTTTTGTTCATTTTTCAGATTCTTTCTTGGATCAAACAAAGTAATGCAGGTTTCTTTAGGCCGATCTGTTGCTGATGAGATCAGGCCAGGCATTCACAAAGTTTCTAAGGTAAGCTTGTTTATATTTTGCAACCAATAACTTTTATTTAGTCTTTTTGCTTTTTTGGGCTTAATTGAATGTGGTCTTTTACCTTATTTCTCTTAGCTTCTGCGTGGAGATGCCGGACTTTGTCTCACCAATTTGCCTAAAGAAGAAGTTGAAAGGTAACCTTTGTATTTGTCTATAATATATTAGTTTCTTTTATGCTCCTCAGCTTTCTATTAATGGAATAACTGGATTGAGAAATTGGTAATTTGCAGTTACTGTGAAACTTTTATTTTTTTATTTTTGTAATTATTAAAATTGTTATTTTTTCTTTGAATTTTTATTGGGTAAATGAAATTGCAATGATGTTCATTATTCATATTGTGTTATTTTGTTAGTTTATGAAGAAGGAGAATCATTTTTATGGAATTGTTAAGAATAGCCAGCACTTCTTTAGTTATATTCTGGGATGTAAATTCAACTTGCATTTATGTTCTTTAATTGAAAATTTGCAGGTTATTTAATGAATATGAAGAATATGACTTTGCTAGGACTGGAACCATGGCAACCGAAAAGGTATAGGGGAATCTGCCATTAATTCAGTTACATGTCAGTATTCTAGGTCAAACACAAGTATAACTGTATTGAGTGCATGACTTATTGGCTTTAATCAAAGCACTGACTATTCATCTGTATGTGTGGTTGTCGACCATGAAGAAATGCTATCAAGAATATTTATATTTATTGTGCAGTAATTATTTTCTCTCACCTTAAATTGTCATCTTATTTTGGAAAATAGCCAATGTTATGATTTCACATTCTTATTCATACATGCTGAGTTTTAGTGTAACCATACAAGAAGCACTGTGCAAATTACAATTGCTATCTACATACTCATGCTTAATGTAAGGTATATTTCCTGAAATCCTAACTTGTATTTAAATGTCTCAGGTAGAACTAAAGGAAGGTCCTTTGGACCAGTTTACTCATGAGATGGAGCCCTTTCTGCGCAAGCAAGGCATGCCTGTTCGGTTGAACAAGGGTACATAGTTGCTTTCTGTTGTTTGATGTCCCTTGTAGGATATAGCTGTAAATATTTGTACATGAATTGTGGTGCATAATCAAACTAATCATGTTGTGCAGGTGTTGTGGAACTAGTTTCAGATTTTGTTGTTTGTGAAGAGGGGAAGCATTTGTCACCTGAGGCTGCTCGGATACTGGTTAGTTGTAGCCTGTAACTTTTCCTATGCCTCTTTCTTATTCTTATCTCCCTACCCATTTTTATTATTCTTTGGGTAATCAAGGGGCTATTAGACCTCCGATTACAAGTAGGTATACCCCTTTCTGATTTCTCATCCTGTAAAACTTCAACCAAACTTTCATTGAGAATGTAGGATTTTTCAGGTCTGCATGTTCAACCATTTCTTCCTTGGGGAACCTGGTGTTTTAACTTGACTAGTAAATTAGTATATGCTTCAATGCTTGGAATATTTGGCTTCACACCTTGGACTAGTATCATTCTTTCCTTTCTGATTAGGATAACTCTGTACTTGAAGTTTTGTTATTGTGGCTGGGTTTGGTGTGTGTGTAAATAGCCCGCTACTTAGCAATCTGTTTTGTCTAAATTTATTTATTCATTCTTTTAGTTGGAGGAAGTGATGTGTGATTGATCTATTACTTATGTGCAGCGATTATTAGGGATCAAGATGGCTACTTTCCGACTTCACTTAATTTGCAGATGGAGTCCTGAAGATTTTGAGCTTTATAGAGAAGGACTAGACGAGTCAGATGTTGAATCTGCATAAAAATGTCATGGTTTGCAAAATCTATATACTCCTTGAATCTGTGTAAAATACTATCTTGAGATCCTTCCATCAAAATCATGTGTAATAGAAGCCAATTTGGAAGGCAGTGCATGTGTGTAGTGCAAAGTAATGCAGGAGCTTTATACCTTTGGTAATCAAAGGCAGCCTGTTGTTTTGTTCTTCAATTTTGTCTCTAAGCTGCTGCACCTGATTTTGGGTTTCATTTGTTTCAAGTATTCTTTTCGACTATTATGTCTACACATTTATTAAAATGATGCCATGTTGGGCATAATTTTGAATTCAATTGTTTTCTTGTAAGAACAAGAAACATGCAATCATTGAAGGTAAATTACTATTATTCTTTCAACCTATTTTTAATAGCTGTGGCCCTGTGGGAGCCTTTTAGAGAGAGGAACAGAAAAAAATTCCTAAGAGATGAAAAAAAATTCATTAAATTAATGGTTTTTTTTTTAGTATAAAACCTGCATATTTACATTTAGAAAAGCATTAAAGGCCTCCCAGAAAAAAAGGTTCCTCAATGTCTCAATCCAAGCAAGAAGGGTACTCCAGCATTCTGAATCCATTCAGTTCCATTAAGGAATGCTCCAACAGTGAATTGAAGGGCCTCATCTCTGTTGAAGAAATGCAAATTCTTCCAGGGGACTCTCCTATCAGCATTGGCACCAGGGCCAGTATTGGTATACTCAGCATAGTACAAAGTGTCAAGGTGTAAAAATCCTGCCCATGCTATCCATCCTTCAGGCTGAATGAAATCTGCCAATTGTGACTCCATAATAACAGTCCTGGAGAATGGTTTCCATGGCCTGCCCAAGTATGTTGGGATCTTGAACCTGTAAGGGATTAACTTCTGCTCAGGGACAATCCTGCAGTTATGGATAACCAATCCAGTAGTCGCATGCTTCTCTCTCCTGCCATCTGCAGTAACTATGTTCTGTTGTTTAGGATTTGGCATCCTGACAATGATTAAGGAGTTTTGGATCACCGCGGCACCATAGCCAAAGATGAAATCTACAGTGCCAGAAATGACACAATTGCGATAGAATTGGCGCTTGGCTTGATACAACACTGTGTTTTGATGCCCATCTATTCTGCAATTGTAGAACACTGACATATCAGAATCCACTCGGACCGCAACAGCCTGGCCTGCATTAGAACCGGCAGTGTTTGTAAATCCTATTGACTTGGCAATGAACCCATCAGCTTCAGCTACTGCAATTGTCATCATGACAAGTGAAGTCATTACATTAGGACCCAATAAATAAATGAACATTACATTAGGTTAAAAGTTTATCGAACATGTATATCTTAGGTAGGGTCATGGGTTTAATATTCAATTCTCGCATCTCAGGATTGTTCCTGAGAAACAAAAGAACACAATCTCATGACTTGACTCCTAACTGAAATTATTTTCATAAGATACTAAATTGACTCCGACTAGGGTTTGATCTTACAACTTAACAGGATTAGAGATGACTTCAGTACTGCTAAACTAAAACTCATTGGTTCAAATTAACCTTTTATATGTGTGTTAATCGAAAACTTACCAAATGTAGCAGTTCTCCAGGTGCTTACACCACTTTTATGGCTCTTTTTTCCTGTAACAATGGTCTTTCTAGGTCCATCACCATAGATGAGAACATTAGGTTGATTTCTGGTGACATTAACTTGTTCATGATAGACACCAGTTTTAACATAAATAACATATCGGCCCTTCAGGTTCTTAGGATAAGCAGAAAGAGCAGCAGTGATAGTCTTAAATTGCCCACTACCATCTTTAGCCACAACAGCATTTGGTCTAATCCTGCCATTATCTTGCAAAGCCAAAAGCTTTCTATCAGAAACAGAGAACCAAGTGGGAAACCCATCATCACCAAAAGAAAGAAGCCGACGAGAATGTCCCTGCAAATCAACGTTGCTGGAAGAATTAGTGATATGGGAAAGAATAGCAAGGGCATTGTCAATATGATGATTGCCGTCAACCATTCTCATTTTCACCACAGGCTTGATTCTGCAATGATCTTCAAAACTATCAACACATGTTTCTTGATATGCAAGAACAGAACTTAACCATGTTTGCAACAAAGCAGAACAATTATTTTTTGTACGCAAATCACAATTATCCACTAATGAATGCGATTTACCAAGAATTTTCTTAGCATTGCGCAATAATTCTTTACAATCATCTAAGGCCATTTTCGCCCGTGATTCGTTAGTTTTAACTCCTAAAACTTTATGAAACTTGAAAGATTTCTTTACTTCATATGATGCTGCTAAAATTGTTACCTTAATAAACTCTTTAGGATCTGTATTATTAACAGATTCAAGAGTTCTTGTGCAAGATTCTTTGTAAATAGTAGGTTTACAAACTTGGTCATGAACAAATCTAATATGAGAAGTCATGTTTTTCAATGGGGCTTGGTGAAATAAATGCAGCAATCCATATAAAATACCCAAAGCAAGAAGTAAGAAAAAGATTAATTTGGCAATCATTTCTTTTCCCTTTTCTTCGTTTATATGATTTTAGCTTTTAATAATCTTTTTCTTTTTTTTTTCCCCTCTAATGGCTCATGTTGAGATGTTTAATTAAGGTTAATGGAATTTGAATTCATGGATTGGCTCTTTATGGTGTTTGGGATTTACCCAAATCAAGGTTTTTTAGGATTAACTAGTCATGAGTTGTATGGTTGATTAGTTAAAAACTTGTAAGTTGTTTAGTTCCAATTAATCCACTATAGCTATGTGAATATAGATATAGAAGTTACTACGTTTGTTAGTCTGTTTTTTCTTCTTCTCTATTTTTTTTTCCATTTCTCCAACTGATAGTAACAGTTTGTTAAGGAGTAAGGATTTTGGTTTTTCAGTTGTGAAGAGTGAGCTGTTCTAATACTAATAATAGTTCTGGTAATTAAGGGGTAGGGAACTTTGGTTTCCTGAAACAAAAATAATAATTGTGACCGAGGCCGAACTTATCATAATAGAATATTTTTGAGTACTGAATTGCTACACTATATTGTGATTGTATACTTGTCATGAAAAAAAGGGGGTTAAAAACTAACTTAATATATATATTTGTTTTTTGTTTTACTGGAAGTTTAATAGGTTGAAATAATATCATAAGCTATATAACATTGCTAGCTCTCTCCTTTTTAATATTTCTCATTCAATTGGTGACAACTCTGTAATTAGAGAAATTTTAACGTGAGACTTCTTACTTCTTACACCCTTAAAAAAAGTGAGAAAACCAACTGTACAATACTAGATTGACTGACAGAAGGCCTAAAATATAATATAACTAGATAGTATGAATAATATATTTGGAACATGTAAATGGTAAAATCAAATTGGAGGTTTTATTTCATTATCTTATACAAATATATGACACAAGAAGATAAGATATGATACCATGTAATTAATATCTTAGAATAATCTATTTTCCCTTTTGATGTGTGTAAATATATTAAGACTATTATTATTATTATCTTTGAATGATAAAAACATATTTAGTTATTTACTACTAGGTTAAAAACATGCACCAAGTTTAAATGCCTTTAAAGTTCACAAATATGTTTTTGAACAAATTAACCCTTCATTTCATAGCAAACAAATTGAGCCAGAGGGAAAAGGTGATTACAGCTTGTAAAGAAGACACCTTGAGGAACTTCATTCATTGAATTCCTTTCCAATTAGTCTCACTGAAAGAATTCCTACCAGTAAGTGAAAAATAAATATGTTAGTGATAGTTTGAAATGTAGGAATTGTAGAATTTATAAATGAAAAGCTGATTTAAAAGCATTTAAAGAATATGCAAATATAATCAAATTGCAAAATACTATAGCTGAACAAAGTTTTTCCTAGCGATCCTGTTTCAAGTTTACAAGTTAAAATGACGCATAGTGGCTCAGATGAAGGAGAACTTACAAACAAGAAATGAAGGTAACACCACTAAAAGACCTGGTAGCCTTAGCGCTTCCTGACTGAGAATTTTGGCTGCCAAAATTAATAAAGAAATTATAAAATATCAGTTAAACAGCTGAGAATTTCACATTTTTGTTTTCTGCCCATTTATTTTTTTCATATCAGGATTCAGGAGGTACCTGAACTTCAGTTGAAGTTTTAATTCTCTCATTCTTCTCCTCCAGAGTCATATTCTACAAACATACAAGTTAAAAAAATATTTGAAAGGAAATAAGAAGCAGTATTTTGTGAAGGTAGATAATATAGCTTGAGGTCTTTTAAAATTATTTACTGATATCTTCAGGATCAATCACGACTCGAGGAATGCGGGCTATTTCCAACGACTCTCGGGCTTTACCCTTTTGGCACCTTCGTTCAAGTAGAGGACAACATATTATCTCCAGTCGCAAAAGAGAAGGAGGCAGACCATTTTTTGGAAAGGAGGCAAGATTGGGGCAACATATTATCCGCAATTGCATAAGAGATGGAGGCAGACCATTTTTTGGAAAGGAGACAAGATTGGGGCATCTTCTAATATTCAGATATTCAAGTGAGGTGAGGCTTTCAAAACCCTTGGTAGAGATGTATTTCAGATTTGGAAATCTATCAATTGTAAGGTGGTTAAGAGAGGTAGGCAGCTTCATTTCTATCTCATCTTGTGGAAAGGACACCACCTCAGAACATCCGCCTGTAATACTGAGTTTCTCGAGAGAGGTGATCTTGTGCAAACCCCATTCAAACAAAGGCTTACAGAACTTGACCTTATAAAGAGCAAGTGATGTCAGGTTGGTGGGGAAACCTTCTTCTGGAAAGGACATTATTCCTGGACACCGGAGTATGTCCAATTGCTGAAGGGATGTGAGACTGTGCATGTTATCAGGCAGGGCATCGAGCTTCTCACAGTTTGCAACAAGAAGTTTTTTCAGATGAGCAGTAGGCAACCCTCCCTGTGGAAAAGAAACAAGCTTTGGACTGTCATATATCTGAATTTCATGGAGATTGGTGAGTTTGCTCATGTTCTTGGGTAGGTATTTAAGATTAGGGAGATTTCTGATATAGATGTATTCAAGAGATATGTTGTTGTCTAAAATTTCAGCTATTGATTCCAATTTTGATCGTGTGATCACAAGACATTTAAGGGAGGCAGGTAACTCGCCTAAGGATGCAAGAGATTCACAACCATAAATATTCAAAGACTCGAGATTAAGGAGATCACTATTCTTATCTCTAGATGAAGAAGAAGCCTCTCCATCATTCAAGAGGCTCTGCAATTTCTCGCAATTGAATATCTTCAGGCTTATTAGAGTTGGAGGCAGCTGATCTCTTCCAATGGAAATCAGAGACTGACATCTGTAAATTTCAAACTCTTTAACAAACAAAGTTCTGTAAATCATGGCATTACAACGGTGAAACTCAATAGTTCTGAGCGTGAAAGGAAAATCAGAAATAAGTCTTTGGCTGTCTCTAATAAAAAGCTTCTCAAGGGTTTCACAATTATTCCCTATTTCTAAAACTTCAATTTCACTTTCAGATATGCCCTTTTGAAGTAACTCTTCATTCTCAACCACAATATCTGGAAGTCTCTCTTGAAAATGCCATGTTAGAGCA
>CATKHJ010853852.1:0-10641 GCA_949750685.1 Vernicia montana
TCGCATGAATTAAATTAATATATATTTCCAATGCAGGCTGAAGAGTTGGGGAGGCAGCCGACCCTTCTCAATCTACATCAGAGGTTGTACACCTCAAAGGTTACTCGGGCATGGGTAAACGAGAAGTCGAGGCAAATAGCAGTAAGCTTTTTTTACAAACCAAATATTTATATTTAGGTAAGTATTAATTTTTTTAAAAATTAATTATTCTGTTATAATTATTAATTAATTAACATATTAATTTATTCGTTGCAGGATGTTGTGCAACAGGCGCTACTAGAGGAGGTGCAGGCTGCTATACTGGCCCAATCTTGGCAGGAGGGTGACGTGCAATCCCCAGTCATGAATGAGGACGTTATCTATTTGCATGTCATGGGTAATAAAGAGAAGAGGCAGCACAATATCTACGGGATTGGAAGTCGATGCGTTGATTATCAGGCTGGCAGCTCCTCCCATCCAACGCAATCCACCTCCGTTGACTGAGGACAACTGTCATGACCCGACTCTAGGGGCACGTGACCGACACTAGGGCAGGAAAAGTTTAAGGCTTTCAGAACCCGTAGTCAGCCTGACATGTCTAATCAACAGAGAATATACCAGGGAAATCATAACTCATGGGCTAAGGGCCCACTTGCCAACAGAACCTGTACCCAACATCATAATAAATCCATTCAAGTCATATCTCAAATATCATAAGGTTTCTGTTTAGCAGAATATCTTATCATACCATAATACAGACAAACAGGTACCAACCAGCAGTATTAATACAGATACAAGATCAATCTATTGTAATTGCAGAATCTAAAATTATAATATTATACATAACCACACATTAATATAAAATCCACTGCCAGAGGAGATGACAGGGAAACTCAATAATAATAACGACAGTAAGACTCATCCTGCAACCTGAAAAAAAAATAAGGAGATAGGGGTGAGCGCCTCAACTCAATGAATGATACTAACCAATATACAAACCTGGTGCTCTAAGATCAATTTAGTATTAGTGCTCATGCAACGTGCCATACATACAAATAATCATATAATCACACAAGGTTGAGAATCAGTCCACAAGAACCACACTAAACCTCAATTTGGGGAGCCGATCCTTCTATCCTAGCTCTCTGTAACCAAGTATTGTCTCTTAAAATCCAATACATAAGGTTGCAGCCATCCTTGGCCTAAGCCATGTAGCGCTGACCCGACTGGCAGCAGTGCTAGGCAATGAGCAAACCCGCAGCCATCATACACCAGTCATAGTTCATCAATCACAATCATCATCATATCATAATCACAATTCTAAGTGGTCCTTATGTCATCATAATCCCATCCAGCATCCACAATTAATATGCAGCACATATTTCATGAAACATTCACATTTATATGCCAAAATATTCATTTGATATTTATAATGCATAATTATATATACATATATACATACAATAAATGTAAATGCATGGAAAGTATGAAAATATATTAGGAAGTATCACTTACTATACAGGTGCGAAAAATCAAACTTGATCAATGACTGAGACCTGGAGCTGCAGAAGATGATCCTGGACGATTTAGAAAATAAAGCATTAACATATTATCAGAATAAGAATTTATTAGAATCAAAGATAGACACATCTTAAGACCATGGATAAATCTACCAAAATCCGGTAGAATTTTCCTAAAATAGACCTAATCTCCCTAAAGCGCAGACAACAGACTTAATCTAAATAAATCTCAGATGCTCTCTCTAGAGCTCTCATAATCAACTCACAACACAAATTCAACATTTTAGAACGCATAATTTACAATCCGAAATTAATTACCAGAATTAATAATATTTCTTAACAATTCCAAAATACTTTAATTAACCATAATTAATTATTTAAACTCATCAATAGCTCAATCCATAAAACTATTCAATCCAAAAGTCAATTTAAACATCGAAAATAATTTCTGAACTGTCGGGTGATACTCATCGGAGAGTCACCGGAAAAGTCATCGGAAAACATCAACTGTATTGGATAGCGGCGAAATTGGTGTCAATGGATTCATATTGAAACGTAAATGCTGGAAATATACACCACTCTCCTTCACTCGCCAGAGGATCACCGAAAAATGCATCGGTAGTCTGAAAATTTCTCCGGATTCTGGCCAAAATAAAAAATTCACTAAAATTAGCAAATGAGGTACCAAATCGAAACTTAAGAGAAGATGAATTCAATGGTACCAGAATCGGTGAGAACGGAGGTCAGAGTTGGCCGGAATGAGCTGGAGAAGTCCACTACTGGCATCCCAATTCGGTAGCTTCTGGCGACGAGCTTGTACCAGGTGACTTGTCGGAGGCCAGACTTCCTCCCTGGCTGGCTTGTGTAGGTTAACGGCGATCAAACGGCTGCGTAATGGCTGCAACAACTCCCTCTTTTTCTCTTTCTCTCTCTCTCTCTTTCCCGCTTCCCAAATACAACAGACTCTGATTGGTTCTTTTGTACCAATCAGGTCTGTATATGTATATATAATATAATAATAATAATAATAATAATAATAATAATAATAATTATTATTATTATTATTATAATTTCTGAAAAATAATTAAACAATTTAAATAAATAAATAAATAATTTATTTTAATAAAATAAAATACCTAAATATTAATAAATTTTTTATAATTTAAAATTCAAAATATTACACTTCGTAAGTACTAATATGATATGGTCAATGGCGAGTTCTTTATCGATAGCAACAGTTTGGCCTCGGGCCAACAAACGAGCAGATGATGATAACCTTGGGTCTTGTTCGGTGGCGATGACGTTGGTGATGGAGGCGTTGCCAGCAGTAGATAATGAAGTTGTATTTTTTGTTATGCTTTTTATATGATTTTGTTGGCGTTGGGATTTTGTTGCAAGATTTGGAAAAAAAAAAATAAAGATGATATGAGATGAGAATAATATGGGTATTAATAAAATAATTTTTAAAATTTTTTTAATAATATTAAAAAAAATGGGGCCTATGTAATTTGACATGGCATGCTTTGGTTGATGGCATGTTTTGGTTGATATGAATCTATATGTCTGGCTGAGTCATCTGCTAAAGCTTAAGTGACAGTATAATAGAACTAAAAAAATCCATTAAAAAAAAAAAAAAAGTTGAGTGATTTTCAATAATAGAACTTATTTGGCAAAAAAAATTCTTTCTTTCTTTAAACTGTTTCTTCTCCGACGCCAGGTTGCCTCTATCAAGCGCTGTGTGTTATGTGTTATTTCTTCACCTAGCAATTCTTTTGTCCCACTTCTGTTTGGTTCTTATCGGTTCTATCTCTAGCTTTCTTTTCTTTGAAAATAATAATAATAAATCTCAGATCTAAAATCTCATCACTAATGCTCCAAATTCCAACTCCAAAACCCTAATTTACCAATTTTTCCATTTTCATAAATCAAAATCAATTTCTTCATTCACATGGAGCAACTAAAAACGATTGGGAGAGAGCTTGCTATGGGCTCCCAAGGTGGTTTTGGCCAATCTAAAGAATTTCTCGATCTCGTCAAATCCATCGGCGAGGCTCGATCTAAGGCCGAAGAGGATCGAATTGTTCTCGGCGAGATCGAAACCCTAAAACGACGCATCGTTGAGCCTGACATCCCTAAGCGCAAAATGAAAGAATACATCATTCGCCTTGTTTATGTTGAGATGCTTGGCCATGATGCTTCTTTTGGCTACATCCACGCTGTCAAGATGACTCACGATGACAGTTTGCTCCTCAAGCGAACTGGGTATCTCGCCGTCACTCTCTTTCTCAACGAGGATCACGATTTGATCATTCTCATAGTCAATACCATACAGAAGGACTTGAAATCCGATAATTATTTGGTTGTTTGTGCTGCGTTGAATGCGGTTTGTAAGTTGATCAATGAGGAGACAATTCCTGCTGTGTTACCGCAGGTGGTGGAGTTGTTGGGTCATTCCAAGGAAGCTGTTCGGAAGAAGGCGATTATGGCTCTTCATCGTTTTTATCAGAAGTCTCCTTCTTCGGTTTCTCATCTTGTCTCCAATTTTCGCAAGGTTAGCTTTTGGAATTCCTCACATTGGGGATTTTTGGTGATTTGCTGTGTTGTAGTAAAGTTCAGCATGTGCCTACTTGAAATATATCCCAGTAAGCTAAATCTGAGCCAAAGAGTGTGTTTGGAATTTAGTATAAAATGCATTCCTGTAAATAAATTATATTAATAGATCAATTGAAAATGAGTTTTATATTTGCAACATATATTAAGGTTTAAAATTTTTATGTTTTGTTCCGCCTATGGTGAATTCTACAAAACTGGAAATGTGAAACTATAAATGAAATCGTTATTGGTATCAAATATTATGTGAAAATGGATACTCAACTTCAATTATATGTCAAAACTACATATGATGTTACTCATATCTGGAGAGGGGTGAACTATCACTGTTGTTGGCTTGTAGGATAGAGATTCGCTTAAAGCAAATCTAGGATTTTGTGTAGTCGGGCAAACATAATTTGTTCCATCAAAATCAGAAAAAAATATGTTTGAACATGAAGTAAATTGATGCAAGACTATATAATATGAATATTAAATTTTAGTTCAAATAATCTAGTTGCAAAATCATATTTGAAAAGTGCACAGACTTTGATAATGTAGAAAGAAAATCTTAACTAGAACAATTTAACTCAACAATAACAACATAGGCACCCAAATGAAAGTGAATCTAATTTAGCATGTATTAAAAGGAAATAATATCCAAAAATTACAAAGAAGAAAAGGTAATTTTTCTGATGGCAAAATTATCATAACTTTATTAATAGAGAGAAAAAAAAAAAGAATTAACCATGAACATATGGGAACCATCAACAAGGAAGACGAAGATCCTAGGTAAACATTCTTCCTTTTAAGTTGATAATTTTCCTCTATTTTCGTTCTCCATTTGTCTCTCTATCTCTCTGAGGAGAAGCTATTTTGATCATAACTTTGTATAAAAGTTGATAGAAAGGATAAGGGGGTAAAATAATTTTCTAGTATGAGGCAGTATCAAATTTTAGCATTTTACTGATAACTTGAATGAATAAGGAAACCAAAACCTAATAAAGGTTGCCCCTTTTCCCTATACATGACTTCGCACCACTTGTCTGCCTGCCTTATGCTTAATATTTCTGATAATTAATCATAGGAATGTTATGCTGTGTATTTAAAAGGAGCATCTAGAACATTTTGTCTTGAAATATTTGGGTGTAAAAGAAATTATCAGATTAAGACTTGATAACCTTATTAAGGGAAATTTTGTTTTGAGCTCTACATATCCCAAATTTAATCTGCATTTTCTGAATCACTGAAGTTCCCTTAGTTTTACTTCTCTTTTGTGAATAAATATGAAATAAGGAATAAATATCTCACCTGAACTAATTCCAATCTGAAACTTCTAAGATCTTTAGAAGAATATGACAGAGAAAACAATTTACGAGTTATCCTGTAAAAGGTTCTGTTTCCTTTTTTTCTTTTCTTATTATTTTTCCAGTCAGTTTCTTAATCCCTTGTTGCAATTTCTATATTTCCTCTAAATATTGAGTGCAAGTATTGTAATGTGGCTTCCTTTGTTGCAGAGGGTTTGTGATAATGATCCTGGAGTAATGGGTGCAACTCTTTGTCCTCTTTTTGATCTTATAACAGTAGATGTTAATTCTTACAAAGATTTGGTGATCAGCTTTGTTAGCATTCTCAAACAAGTAGCTGAGCGGAGATTGCCAAAGAGTTATGATTATCATCAGATGCCAGCTCCATATATACAGGTATCTTGCATTATGTTTTATTCTTATTCAACTTTCTTGCTGCCTGTGGCTGAACTATGGTGTTATAAATGAGTTTCTGACAAAGTATGTATACTGTATAGTGTATCCATGGCTTTTGATGACTATGCATTTAGTCATCTTATCACATGTTCACATTTTCCTTTATGAAAGCTAATTATAGATTAAAGGTGCATTTTGTATTGTTTCCAATTTGTATTGATTAGTGAGGTGGGAGAATAGGCAGTTGCTAAGAGTGATGAGGCAGCTTTACAATTATTTGTCAACTTCGAGTGGTTCTCTTTTATATGGTCTACACATACTGTGTTATATGGTCTACACATGTGGCAAACTTGATTCTGAATTGTGTACGTATGCTTTAATTGATTGACTCATTCGCATATTTGAGCTATACAAAGGATTATGAATACATATGCACCTCTGACCTAGATAAATGTTCAACACCTTGGTTGTTCGGAATCAATTTTCTTAACCTGTTGGTTTTGTTCCAATAGGAAATATCTTTAATTCTCCTTTGTTCACAAAGACTTAAATGGCTATTTAAAATAGGTGAGGGTTGCTGTCAGGAGAGATCTTCACCTGTTTGGTTAACATGTTTTTCTTCTTTTTACTTTGTCTTGTCTTGTTTTTATTCAGATATGGATAATTTAATTATTGTATGCTTTGCAGATCAAGTTGCTGAAAATATTGGCGTTGCTAGGAAGTGGTGACAAGCAAGCGAGCGAACACATGTATACTGTCGTGGGTGACATATTTAGAAAGTGTGATTCATCAAGTAATATAGGAAATGCTGTACTTTATGAGTGCATATGCTGTGTTTCTTCAATATATCCCAATCCTAAGCTACTAGAAGCCGCGGCTGATGTAATAGCAAGATTTTTGAAGGTTTGTCTTGTGCAGCTTATCAATTCCTTTAGAGTTTGTAGATCATTGAGGCATGTTATTTCTTTTTGATTTATTTTGCAGCAGCTCATGATAAATTGCTATCTTTTTTCCAGAGTGACAGTCATAATTTAAAATATATGGGCATTGATGCCCTTGGTCGATTGATAAAATTAAGTCCAGAGATTGCTGAACAACACCAATTGGCTGTGATAGACTGTTTAGAGGTTAGTACTTTAAAGTGCTTGTGAGATGACGTATTTTGTTGATTTGTGGGGCTGTTGGATTAGTTAACTGGCTTTTGTTATATTCATTTGTTTTCCTCTCCTATTATTATTATTATTATTATTGATAGAAGATTTTCCCTGCTGTTTTGTTTGCATTGGGAATTCTTGTACAATGTTCTTGTATAGAACTGGAAAAGAAATGAATTCCAAAAGAAAGTTGATGTTGGCAATATTTGGAAGACCGCACATCCAAGGTGGTTGTGACATTGTAGAGCATTGTCCTGTGGCAATTTTTGTTGGATGAGGTGGCCATAGTGGTCATGTACCGATGCTGACGATAGTGAAAACTGAAAATTGCCATTGATAGCTGTAGGAATGCTGGCATTGTGAGATAAGTGGTGGCAGTGAACTTCTGGTCATAAAAAGAGAGATTAATGTTGATTCCATCTTGGGGGGTGGTGAGGTTGTCATTGGACAAGGTTATTGTTCATAATGCAATATAGAACTCGATTTAGAATGCCTAATTACACTGTAAGATAAAAATAGTTGGCTTTGTATAATAGTATCCATTATCATTGATTTATATGGAGTAGGATACATACGGGGAGCATTAGTTTTTATGCATGATTTTTCAACATATATTATGTTGCTATTTTTACTTTTGGCTTGTAAATAATGTCATTCCATTCACAGGACCCAGATGATACCCTAAAGAGAAAAACTTTTGAACTGCTGTATAAGATGACAAAGTCCTCCAATGTGGAAGTGATTGTTGATCGCATGATTGATTACATGATTAATATTAATGACAATCATTACAAAACTGAAATAGCATCCCGCTGTGTAGAACTAGCAGAGCAATTTGCGCCTAGCAACCACTGGTTTATTCAGGTATATACAGTGTTGCCTTTTTTATTGTTGCTTTTTTTTTTTTTTAATTTTTATTAACCTGAGCTTTATTGTACTTTGACATGTTAATTCCACAGACCATGAATAGAGTCTTTGAGCATGCAGGAGACCTGGTGAAAAATAAGGTGGCTCATAACTTGATGCGCTTAATTGCTGAGGGATTTGGGGAGGATGATGATACTGCAGATAGTCAGTTGAGATCATCTGCTGTATGTTACTCTTATAATTGCATTTGGTTATCAATTCATGTTTATTTTTCTATGTGGATGTTGAATGAAACATCGATGCACAAAAAAGAATGGCAAAGTAAAATCATAAAGGATGCACTGTGTTGCTATAATTATTTGGATTTTGTACAGGTCAAAAGTCTTCAACATTGGGATCTATAGCAAGGGTTAATGCTAAAACTTATGTGATGTAATAAATCATGGATGAGAAAAAGGAAATCTAGAAGGATCAATCAGTAGCTTGCATGGAGATGTTAACTAGCATCCTATGATTTTAAGATAAAAAAAGAAATAAAATTAAAAATCTGATTGGTTAGATTAGATGCTATCGTGAGGCATGACATTTTGAAATATAGAGCTAGCTATTTTTAAAGATGACAATGTAAAAATTAGAAAGTAGTTATTAATTTTGGTTGGCAATAATAATAATATGAAAAAGTTCTAATTTTTTTTTTTCTTCAGAACTTCAGTGTTATTTAAATTAAAGGACTGTTAGAATGACAAAGTACACCTTTCCTTTTTTTCTTCCAGCTGGTGCCTATTAGTTCTAATTGTTTTACTTCTATGGATAGCTCATGTTTTCTAGTAATATAGTTATGATTCTGCTTTTCTTATTTTAACTGGGAGCTCTTCATTCCTGTGCTTCAGGTGGAGTCATATTTGCAGATTATTGGAGAGCCAAAGCTTCCATCTGTATTTCTTCAAGTATGTTCCATTCAAATGAGGTTTACTAGTATGCCTTTTGGTTTCTGCGTCCATCTGGATTTTGGTTTCTGCATGTTGATATTGCTGAAATGATCGGCGTTTTAATTATTGGATTCTTGATTGCAGGTCATTTGTTGGGTCTTGGGGGAATATGGAACCGCTGATGGAAAGTTTTCTGCATCATATATTACCGGGAAGTTATGTGATGTGGCGGATGCATATTCAAATGATGAAACTGTTAAGGTATCCCCTAATTTTTAGTGCATCTTAGTGCTCCTGGGAGGCTGGGATTATGAATTGTTATACATGCTAGATTGATTCCTTTATGTTTTCCTTGGTTGTTTCTGTTTCTTTCCCTTCTCTGGTGTTGCTTTCTTGCATATTTGTGTGTATATTTATGCGACTTCTCTCTCTCTCTCTACCTCCTTTTTTTTTTTTTTCCCCTTAAGTCTTTTTTTTTTTCTTTAGCAAGAGAAATGCCCTTTCTAAAGATGTCTTACATGCAACCAGTGCTCTAGGCTTTCATTATCAAGCCACATTTAGTACATTCGCAAGTTTTCATAGAGTACTGCTATTTTTGCAACAATTATCGTCATCAGTGCTTGGATGTCCCTGGTGCTGACTAAATGGTCAATATTACTGTAAACTAGAGCTGTCAGTATTACTCCAACCATGAATGTTTTTATTTGTATAAATTATAATTGTTTTATCCAGATTGTTAGTTCAGTTTATGCATGGAGAAAGGAGCATTGGAATGATCTTAGCTCTTGAATATTCTGCCGAAGATAATGAAAAAAGAAAATTGGATTAACATAATAGGCGAATGGTTTTCCATTCCTTAGCCTGAAATATGTGGCCATGAGACAGGGATAATATGGGATGTGATTGATGGGGCAGTACATTCATGGAAGCACCTTTGTCTTCCATAATTTGGACATGGAATTTGTTCCTTGGAAGATCTATCTAGTACTTGGTCTGCATGGTTCTACCCTGCAAGAACCGAGAACCGTGAAGCATTCTCTTGAAACTTATTGTCTTCCTCATAAACAATCTTTTGGTCATTGAATACATGAAGCTTTAATGAATAACTAATTGATTTCCTTTCTCTCAGTTTTTCTTTTCTCCTTGTCTATAATAACATAACATATTCTTCCGTTATATGAAATAATAATTTCATTGAATTTTGTACTTTGACCTTTGGTCAGTCCTAGGATATGTATCCTTGCAAGGTTGTCCTTGCTTATTCACATGGGATTCCATATGCCTGACGTTACTTAGGGCCAAAGTATCTTGAATGATACAAATTTTATTACCTAAGTCGCCATTTTCTTTTGGTAATTTATCTTTATTAACCCACAGTGAATAGTACTCTGTTGATCACACCTTTCTCAACCCATATATCTTTCTCTCTCCTTTCTTAACATAATATTACAGTTAGTATAATTATATATAATACATTCAATGTGAAAACATCTTTTTTAATTTAATTCTTTTTATTGTTTGTCATGTATACATTCTTGTCTTGCAAAAAAATAAAATAAAGAGATTTACTTTTACAGCTCGTATGGAACAAATGAATTCCACAAAATTTTATGGAATTCATTTTGAATTCTGCATTTTTAAAAAATTATGTTTGGAACATTTTTTTAAATGTTCATTCATGGAATTGAAAATTACTAAATCAAATTCTATTAAATAGATGAAATTTCCAAATGAATTTTACAAAACTAATAAAACAAATATTATAGACAAAAATACCTTTTCTCCTTCTCTCTCTCTCTTCCCCCTCCCCCCTCCCCCCTCCCCCCAGCGTCTTTTCTCTTCTCTGTCACCCTCTCCTTTACTCTTCTCTCTCTCACACACACATTTTTCTCTTTATTTT
>CATKHJ010853867.1:0-11229 GCA_949750685.1 Vernicia montana
CCTCTGGTATCTATCTCCGATTCGGCTTCTGTGACTTCGATGCTGAAGGAACATTCAGATAAAAAATCTGCAAGTGCTTGCGCTTTAATGGCTGATCTAGATCGGTACTGTAACCCATGTTGACCCAACTCCACTGACCAACACAACATTCGTCCTGATGTCTCTGGTTTATGAAGTGTTTTTTGTAGGGGTTGGTCAGTCACTACTATGCCCTGGTGTGCTTGTAAATAACTTTGAATTTTCTGGCAGATAAAACCAAGGCATAAGCTATTTTTTCTATGGGTGAGTAATTCAGTTCGGCTCCATGTAGAACTTTGTTGAAGTAATATATTGGTCTCTGCACCGATCCCTCTTCCTTGACTAGTATCGAGCTGATGGCTTGTTCCGAAGCAGATAAATAGATGAGCACTTCTTCTCCTGGTAAAGGTCGGCTTAGCACTTGTTCTGAGTTGAGAAATGTTTTCACTTGAGGTGGTGTAGTTGCAATGGCTAAAGTAGTTGTGGTAGTGGAAGCCACCTTGCCTATTGCTTTCGAAGTTGAAGAAGTCTTAACCATGGGCTTCGCAACTGGAGCAGCTGAGACAAGGGCCTTAGCTTGAGAAGAGCTACCAATAACCGCCTTTACTAGTCTTCTCTTCTTCTTAGGGATAGACTGGACTGGAGAAGAGGAGGCTTTTCATTTCTCCCCAACAGAAGATTCATCGCCCCAGTCAGAGGAGTTAGCAGTTCAGAGCTGAGAAATGTTTTTAGTTGATGAAAGGCATGTTGGCAGTCTTCAGTCCATTCAAAAGTAGCTACCTTTCGTAATTTTTTAAAGAAGGGAAGGTATTTTTCAGCTGATTTAGACAAAAACCGACTTAGGGCAACAATTCTTCCTGTTAACTTCTGTACTTCTTTGATATTACGAGGTGCTACCATTTTTAGTATTGCTTTCACTTTGTCTGGGTTCGGTTCAATTCCCTTTTCACTCACCATATACCTTAGAAATTTACCTCCTTGTATGAAAAAGGCACACTTCTTTGTATTCAGCTTCATGCCATACTCATCCATGACTTTTATTACATCATTCAAATCCTTGAGATGTTCTTCGAAGCTTTTGCTTTTGACTATCATATCATCTACATAGGCTTCCAAATTTTTTCCTAGCTGGTTTTTGAACATCTTGTTTACCAATCTCTAATAAGTTGCTCCCGCATTTTTTAGACCAAAAGGCATAGAGACGTAATAGTAAGTCCCTTTTTCAGTTATGAACAAAGTCTTTTCTTCGTCCGCTGGATACATCCTTATTTGATGGTAGCCATGTTTTGCATCTAACGAAGACAGATATCCATACTCCGTTGTTGAGTCCACCAATTTGTCAATCATGGGTAAGGGGTAGGAATCTTTAGGACAAGCTTTATTAAGATCTGTGAAATCTACACACATTCTGTAAGTTCCATTCGACTTTTTCACCAGCACTACATTAGCGAGCCAGTCTGGATATTACACCTCTTTAATGAATCCAGCTTTCATTAATTTGTCAACCTCTTCGTCTATCACAACTTGTCTTTCTGGATCGAAGCACCTTTTCTTCTGTTTTATTGCTCTATGTGAGGGGTCAACATTAAGATTGTGAGTGATGATGCTTGGATCAACCCCTTTTATTTCATCTGAGGACCATGCGAAGCTGGATAGACAATTTGCTAGCAATTGGTGAGCTTGATGCTTTTGTTCATCCACTAGGGAGGAGTTAATCGATAGGTACTTTTTCGATCGTTCTCCTCCCATTTGTATTTTCTCCAATTTCTCTACCGGTTCGGTCCTTTGTTCTGGAATTTTATATGCTAGTTCGACCAAGGCGACCTCTTCTGCTGGATGCGAGGTGGATACCTTTTTCTGCTTTTTCCTCTATGGCTCTCCTCTGTCTTGTGTCCCATAAACACATATCTCTCTCCCATCTGGTTTGGGGATAGTCATTTTGAGTTGTCTGATGTTGGTCGATGCATCGAAGTCATAAAGGAGAGGCCTTCCGAACACAATGTTGTAGCTCAGTGGTAATCCTACTACCACAAAATTTGTCATTACTGTAACATAGTCCGGGGTAGAACCTACTGTAACAGGTAACCTCGCAATCCCAACTGTTGGTATCTCCGTTCCATCTAGAGTGCGAACCAGATTCCTAATGTCCTCTAGATAACTCTCTTTGAGTCCCATCTTAGCATAGGCCTCGGCTGTGAGCAGATTTACCGAACTGCCATTATCCACTAACACTCTTTTTACTAAGAAATTAGCTACCACTGTTTGAATGATTAGTGGATTTGAGTAAGGGTGTCTGATTTGGCTTTCATCCCCTCTTCTGGTCGGTACCGGAGATCCATTCCAAAAAACAAACTCAGGTTCCTCTTTCTTCGTTTGGGAGGCCTTATGCTGATTATTGCTCATTACTACTTCATCTGGTCCACCTATTAAGCAATTAATGACTTATGCTGACCCATTATTAATAGTTTGCTTCCCTTTGTCTTTGTTGGCTTCGCCCTGATTACCCTTCATGAAGTTCTTCAAGTATCCCTGGTTGATCAATCTTTCGATTTCTTCCAGTAATTGCCTGCAGTCATTTGTGTTGTGACCATGAGTATTATGAAACAGACAATATTTATTTTTATTTTGCCATTTTGGTGGAGTAAACATAGGTTGTGGGCGAGCCCAGATATCCTGATCTTTAAAAGTTGCGAACACCTCTGCTGGGCTTGCATTTAGTGGAGTCAATTTGGTTAGATCTAAGGTATGAGGTGGTTTGTTCTTCTCACTCCTTCCTCTTTTATTTTCCCTACTGGGCTCTTCTGGTTTCTTGGCTCCACTGTCTACTTTAGGATTTTCACTTGCCCTTCTTTTCTTAACGAACTGATTGAAAGAGTATGCATCATCTTGTTTAATGTATTTTTGGGCAATGGCCATAGCCTCTTTCAGGGTGCGAGGTGCATGTCTGCACAACACTTTGAAGTAGTATATATGGAAGGTTCCATTTTGTAGGGCCTCTACTGCCCTAGGCTGATCGAGCTGTGTGACCTTTAAAGCTTCCCTATTAAAATGAGCTACATAGTCTCTCAAAGGCTCTCTTTCTTTCTGTGTTATTGCCTCGAGACTTTGTGTTCATTTTCCACTGGAATACTGGCTACGAATCTTTGCATGAACTGAGTAGCGAGCTGCCCAAAACTAGTAATGTTTTTTTCTTCCAAGCCATCGAACCACCGAGTGGCTACTCCTTCTAGAGAACCTTTGAAGGCACTGCATAAGACCCCGCCACTTCTTGTCTGCAACTCTACCGCATGTTTGTAATCCATAACATGGTCTCTTAGATCAGTTTTACCACCATATTTTTTCAAGTTTGGGGGTTTAAATTTACTGGGCATTCTGTATTCTTGTATGGACCTAATGAAAGGAGATTTTAGGGTCAATTTAAGATTTTTGTCTAGAGATTTTTTTATTTTTATCCTCAGCAATTTCCTCTAGGAATTTTTTAAGGGTTTCTTTTATCTCTTCATCCCTTTTTTGGCTCATGACCTCCTGACTAGAAGACTCAGAAAGAGATTCTCCTTCCCTCCTAGTCCTCTTTTCGGATTGTCTCCTTTCGTTGGTCTTGCTATCTGGGTCAGCCTTGTTTGAACGCCGATGATGGTCTTCCTTGCTTCGATTTATGCTGGTTGTTTGATCACTTCGCCCTTGGTTGGGATTTTCCTTTCCAGCATTATCACCAAGCCTAACAATTTATGACCTCACTCTTTCCCTACTTCTTTCAACCACACGATCTTGGTTTCGTGTTTCTGGTGGTATTTCTCCGAAGTCGAGCCTTTGAGTAAAATCTGCTCCTAGTATTACTTCGGTGTTTACCTGAATATTGATTGCCGAAGTAGTTTGAGGGGATTGCAAGGTGCTTAACAGCAATTGTAAAGCCAATACGGCCTCAGGAGTTAATAAGACAGATTGATTCCCATTCTGAACTGGGACTATGGCACTCAATTGTTGTAGCGTAGATGCTACATTAGTATTTGAGGTTAGTCCGAGCGGAGTGACATGGGTCTCAGCATAGTTTTCCACCCCTGGATGGATTTGGGAACTTCTAGAATCTCTGGGAAGGTTTTTCCGATTATTATTATCTTCCGATTGGACTATACTTCTTGGTTAGATTCTTCTATAGGTCACAAGGTTTAAAAATATTTAGGAAAGATTTCAATTAATCGTTTCCCACAAACGGCGCCAATTTGATGAAGCTATTTCCAACTGAAGTGAAATAGTTCCACCTTACTTGAACTTGATTGCAAGCTGGTACGACCTATAAGAAGAAACAACAGTCAAGTGGGTTAGGCGGAATGCCTAGCAATGCCACTCCGACGATCAAGTTAAATGACTGATTCAATTGAGAAGATCAATAACAAAAGTATTTGCATTTGTTTGTATATATGTGAATGTACCTTAGAGAGTTAATTTCTTGAGGTATTTATAGGATATAAATCCTCACATGAATTGAATGTAGATTTCTTTGACCGGTTCGGATTTGAAATGACATTTAGCATGTTTTCAGCTTACTACATGAAAATGAACTCCGTTCTATGGTGGCCTGATTTTTACCTTTACTGGATTTTTAAATATATTAGATTGGGTCGGGCCCAATTTACTTCACAATCCAGTTCAATATATTTTGTCCCTTATCAATATTAATAAAAATTAAAATTATTAAAATGTAAAAAATAGAAAAAATTTTAAATTATTCATGTATCAAAGTAAAAAATAGAATCCTAATCTTAGAATAAGATACTATTCTCAATCATCAAGTACACCAAACATGCCCTAAATGTGTAATTAGCTCTAAAATTTATTTAAAATTTTATGTTTGACATAATTTAAAATTAATTGGATATATTTGGTTTTTAATATTAACCTTATTTATGATATAAGATAACATTTTTGAATGTAATATAAAACTTTTATAATTTGATTTTTCTAGAAAAAAATCAAATTAGTTAATATTCTTAATTAATTTTTTTTATTTTTTATTTTTTATGATAGGGGTGGATTATGAATTAAAAATGATTTTATTGGTGATATATAATAGTATCCTATTGAGTATTATTAACCATATTCGATTGTTAGCAAATACTTGATTATCAATTAATTAAAAGATAATTATCAAAATTTTAATTTCATTTTGCTAATAAACCTCATTCGCAGCTCATAGATAATTGGTCACGGTTTCATATTATATAATAATATATAATCTTACAGTATTTGCGTCTTAAGTCACTGTCATTGGAATTCATTCATTTCTTTCACGTTAAGAATGTTCCCGATTGCCTCCAATATTTAATTGCTTTTCAAGAAGAAATCATCCAATTTTTAATTTTTAGAATTATTAAATTTTTAAATAATAAAGAAGAAAGTAACTCATTGGTGGAGTATACAATAATTGGATTCAAATTATTAAATTAATTATTATTAAAATATTAAAATCAAAGTTTTCATACGATCTTAAAATCAATAAAAGCAAATGATCACATATTAATTGTTCAATCAGAATCAAATCAAAATTTCAAATAATAATATATATTTATTAATTATATCAAGTGTTAGTTGATATGCATATGTAATGCACGTTACATGTTATGAACGAATGTTACAATTAGACATAAAATAAAATAACATTCATTACACGTTGTAAATACTAATTACAAAAAATACTCAATTTATAAATGATTCAGATCGATATGTGAATTAATTCTTAGGCTTTTTTAGTTAAACCGACCAAACTAATTGGATTGGTGTTTGACAACCATGACTAAAATTAGTCATTTGCTTCATCACTTATATATATATATATATATATATATATATATATATCTTTTATCATTTATACCTTTTAATCTCTGGCCAAAACAAAAAAAAAAAAAAAAAAAAAAACCTTTATAAGTTTTTTACTCCCAACCGATGTGTAATATAATTTTAATGAATATTTTATATTTACCACTATATGCTTATAATTAAAAAAAAATATTAAAAAAACTAACAATAAATCTTCATAATAATTTGATTATCCCACTTGAGAAAATAACGAAATCCAAACAAAAACAATGTGCTATGGTAGCAGCTAGTTTATCCTTCAAATTTTCGTACCCTTGACGATTTGATATTATTTCCCATAACAAAACTGGGCCCAGCCCGCGTCTGAAACAAAAGAACGTGATATTTATGCTAATCCAACGGCGTATATTTTATTTTATTATTAATGAATGTGTATAAACACACACGTGTCACTATGCCGCGTGTACGAACATATCTGCTTGTTTTTTTTTTTTTTTTTTTTGGCCCAAAACTGCGTGTTAAATACAAACTTTTTCTCAACACTCAAAACACTCCTTTTTCGTACACTCTCTATTTAGCAAGCTCTGCTAATTCAGAAGAAGGAAATTTCATAAGTGAAAATCCATAGAAATGTCTTCTGCAGTGGAATTTGCTTCTCAAGAAAACCATAGCCATGAAGAGAACAACAACGAACGGCTAGATTTCAATCATTTAATACTCCAAATGAATCCGACGGCTTCTTCAAATTTATCACTTCCTAAAGATACTTTTCTTAAAGCTGCCATTTCTCTTAAGGACCAGGTTAGTTTTTTTAGGGGCAGGGTGCGTAGGTTAAGATCGTGTCGCTCGCTCTATGACTATTTTAGCAAATTTGAAATTTCTGTTTGTGTTTATGTTGTTGTAGGTGGTGGAGATGACGTGGAAAGGAGGTCGCTGTACGGATATGAGTACGGGTACGGTTGTTGATCCGACAGTTTATTCGGGTTTGCTCGGAACGGCTTTCACTTGCTTAAGGTCCTATGAAGTTACCGGTAACCAGCAAGATTTGTTACTATGCTCCGAGATCGTTGACACGTGTGCTGCTGTCGCACGTGCATCCTCCAGGTAATCTGTACTCTATATATACATGTATATAATTAATTTCTGTCTTTGGGTTTCGATTTTAAGATCATGATCATGTGTGGTGTGGTGGGGTGGCACGTCAAGTCGTATTGATTGCGGTAGTGGTGTGAGCGTGACCTAATTCCTTTATTTGGTGGTTGTGGGGTCACTTAAATGAGGATTTGATCACGGATAGATCATGCTATCTTAATGAATGAATGGCTTTAATTATAAGTTTATGATTGTAGTTAAGAATTATTAATTTTCATGCATATTTAATGATTTCCCATTTTATATTTAGGAGAAAAAAAAAGTAGATCCTTCCCTCTCTTTAGCATTTCTAGTGTAATACTCATCTATTTCACAATAATTATCGTTTTAGAAAGATGCACACATATTTTAGTGTAATACTCATCTATTTCACAATAATTATCGTTTTAGAAAGATGCACACATATTAAGAAAACTATTAAATACTTTTAATTTTAATTAATATGAACAAATATACACTTATTTTCTCTCACCAAATAAGAAAAAAAAACATATGAAATATTGAAATTGAGATGAGGTTAAAGTTGAAAAAAAGCTAATAAATGTTGCATTGAATTTTTAAAATAACAATTATATTAAAATAAAATCACTTTTTTTAAAAGACAGTTATTGAAAACTGGAGAAAATAATTGTCAATTGTCATTCATTTGACAGAACTTTCTGATAATTACAGTTGTCCATTTTTTTCTCTTTTCTCATTTCAAAGTGTTTATTTATATTAGAATTCATTATTTTCCTTTTTTTCCCTTTTCCAAACTAGCAAAATATCTCTCTCCCAATAGACTTTTTATTTGCTATTATTAGATTTTATGGTTATTGATAATTGTTGTTGCATAAATAATTTTTTTATTAATAATTACGTTGGGGTTGATCTAGATGTATTATAATTACAATTATTAGAAAACGTAATCTAAAATTATATAGAGTGAAAATAAAAAATTTATATAATGATTCTAATTAATTTTAAATTAAAATTAGGCTGAGTTAAGTTGAGTTAACTATATGTTTGAATTGGCATAATTTACAATTTCATAGTTTCATTTTCGTTATTAATGCTTTTTGCTTGACTTAATGTGATGTATGTACAGGCATGTGACCTTTTTATGTGGCAGAGGAGGAATATATGCCCTTGGAGCTGTGGTTGCTAATTACAAAGGAGACCAACATGGACGTGACTTATTTTTGAACCTCTTCCTTGAGGTATATTAATTGTTAATTAACAATTTTCAATGCAAATCTTTTTTGTTTAAAAAGAAAAAAAAATTATTTTCCTTGCTCAATGTTTCAATATATTTCTGTGGGGGAGGGAAAGGGAAGTGCTAAAAAAATTAATACTTTGATTGTAATTTTAAGGATTTATAATTTGTGAAAGGGAAATGATTTGATTGTAATTATGAGGATTTCTAATTTGTGAAAAGAAAAGGGTAGGGTAGGGTAGGGTGGGGGTGGGGTGGGGTGGGGTGGGAGTCCTCTTTTATTTTAGAAAGGGAATCTAATAAATTGTTGGCTTCCAAATGTGGTCCCATACATGCCTTATCTTCTTGTCTAAGCGTTCTGTTTCCTTCAGTGTGTGGTGAGTCTAGATAACAAGTGTGAGCCCAGTGCTAATATCTGTGCAAGTAGTAAATAGATAATATCTTCTGCTTTAGCAACTTCTTTTTATTAAAAGTATCATTTGCATCTTTAAAATTTTAGGAGGCGATTGGTTTTATTTTTTAAATTTAAAAAAAATATATAAGTATTAGAAAATATTTTTAAAAAAATATTATTCTTTATTTTTTATGTTTATTCAATAACATTTTAAAAATAAAAAATAATAATTTTTAATTTTTAAAAAATAAAACACATAAAATATAAAATGATATCGAAGCATCCTTATTTAACAATAATGTCAATTGATTACTATTTTTTTTTAACCTACCATTTTTATTACTTCACATCCACATGCTGAAAATGATTGAAATGTTGAACATTAGGTCCACTTGTCTGATAGTAAGATATTATCAAAGCTAATGATGCCACCATATATAATGGCTTGATTGGGACAGCTAGATATGACCCTCAGTAGGTTGGTTGATAGATTTAGACTAGTTTTATCCTTTTGTAAAAGCTTAATGGTAAAAAAACACTAGCTTTTTCCTGAATTTATAATTTATCTTAAACTCCTCTGCCAATTAAAGATTAAGGATTAGTTTGATTCATAAAATAGCAAATAATAGAATGTGAATATAATAGTTATTTCATGCGGAATAATTTATTCTCAGTTTTGATTCAAATTTAATTGTGAAATAGCTTATCATAAAATAGCAAATTTATAATCACAAGTTTTAATTGAAATTTTAAATTATATAATAATTTATTATATATAATAAATGTTTTTCAAATTTATAAAATATAAATTTTATAAACAGTGAGGAATAGTTATTAAGTTGAGTTAGTTGCAAATTTTTATTTTATTATTTTTTTTTTTGGTGAAAAGGAGGGCAACAAGCCCAGCAAAAACAAAAATCAACTCCTACGAAGCCATAAGGCTCCTGCTTTATCAGCTATCACAGCATCCAAAATCTCAGCAGGGATATATATATATATATATATATATATATATAAAATTGGTTTTGAAATTTATATTATATTTATATTATTTCAATTGGACGACTTAATTTTGTAAATTTGTTCAGTTACCATTACTTAAATTAATGACCCAATTTAATACTTGTTTTAGATTTATTCAAGTTCTCTTTCTATCTATTTTTTTTGTTAGATTGGATTTCTTCCAAGTTCTTAGATGTTAAAAGAAGTTGAGAATTATATTTGCTTCAACACTGAATAATGACATATGATATTGATGTTCTTTTAATTTGTGATGATTTTTCATCATATCAAAGCCTCCTTTCATCACTTCAATTGCTTGAAGAGCTCTATGAGTCATGCATATCTCGTTTGATAACAGTTCAATGAATATTTTTTATTTAGGTAGCACAAGAGAGAGCCCTCCCCATTGGACCTGAGGAAGGCGGTTTTGGAATGTCATATGACCTAATGTATGGGAGAGCTGGGTTTTTATGGGCTGCTTTGTTTCTAAACAAGTATCTTGGGGAAGAGACATTGCCTAGTGATCTTCTCCTACCTGTTGTTGATGCTGTATTAGCTGGGGGCAGGGCAGGAGCATCTGATAATCCAGCCTGCCCACTGATGTATAGATGGCATGGGACAAGGTATTGGGGTGCAGCCAATGGCCTTGCTGGAATTTTGCAAGTGCTACTTCACTTTCAACTATCCGATGAGGATGCTGAGGATGTTAAGGGCACTTTAAGGTACATGATGAGTAATAGGTTCCCTCATAGTGGAAATTACCCATCAAGTGAAGGAAACCTAAGGGACAAATTGGTGCAATGGTCTCATGGTGCAACTGGCATGGCCATCTCCCTGTGCAAGGCATCAGAGGTAAATAATTAACTAGTTTAAGCAAAACTCATATCTAAGCCCTTAAACTTTTCGACTTCAAGATTCAACCAAACTTTAATGACTTTGCTGTTACTTGTTTTGATTGCGATTTGAACTTAATTTTATAGACTCCGCTTTGCTTTTCTTCATTGTTGAACCTGAAATCTCTTGATAAAAAGATTGAGATCATATAAATATTAACATTTAAGGGCTCAGTATTAACTTCTCATTTGTTCCTCCAGGTGTTTCCAAATGATAGGGAATTCCGCAATGCTGCTATAGAAGCAGGGGAAGTTGTGTGGAAGAGTGGATTGGTGAAGAAGGTAGGCCTTGCTGATGGCGTGGCTGGAAATGCATATGCTTTCCTTTCTCTTTACCGACTTACAGGAGACAGCATATATGAAGAGCGAGCAAAGGCATTTGCAAGCTTCCTGTATCATAATGCTAGTAAATTTGTAACCAGAGGACATGTTGGGAGGGCTGATCATGCCTACTCTCTTTTTCAAGGACTAGCTGGAACAGCTTGCCTCTGGTTTGATCTTATTGCACTTGATAGGTCCAGGTTCCCAGGGTATGAACTTTAGGTGAGAGCGAGGAAATTCAACTGAAATCTTATATTATCAAAGTATGAAGTGTAAACCTAACATATTGTGTATATGTAGCAGATCACTCTGATTCAAAATATGGAAGAGATCTTGGGATATACATATCTTTTCCAAGGTTTTGCTTGTCTACAACTTGTGTGATTACAGAAATGATTTAGCTTAGAGTTAGCTTTCTCATTTTTCGGATGCCATTCACA
>CATKHJ010853986.1:0-14124 GCA_949750685.1 Vernicia montana
AGGGGGACCTTGGAAAATGGTATCTCAGTAGTCATAAAAAGAGTAGATATGCAGTCCATTAAGAAGGAGACGTACTTACTGGAGTTGGACTTTTTCAGTAAAGTTTCACATCCTAGATTGGTTCCCCTCTTGGGACACTGCTTAGAGAATGAGAATGAGAAGTTCCTGATTTACAAATATATGCCAAACGGGGATTTATCAAGTTCCTTGTATCGGAAAACTAGTGAAGAAGATGGTAGTTTACAGTCGTTAGATTGGATCACACGATTAAAAATTGCAACAGGAGCAGCGGAAGGTCTATCTTGTCTGCATCATGAATGTACACCGCCCATTGTACACAGGTAATGATTTGCATTTATCATGCTCTATTGCCTTATTTTTTTGCCATCATCTCATGTTAGTCATAAGATCACTTGCTTGTAACTTCCTACCTATTCCTATGAGTTAGCTCTTCTGTTGCAATTTTCTCCAGACCATCCTGCCTTTTTGAGGGAGAAAATCAGTCAAAAACATGATAACTATTATTTATGCTTGTTCAGTCATTCTACAAAACTACTATTTCATAAACTCCACTGGAATGCCTTGCATCGGGACAATGATTTAAGTGATTTTTAATGCCAACAGTAGCTTGTTGAGATTGAGCTTTGCTTCTTAGCATTTCTCCTTTGCAAATGTAGTAAGCCAATAGTGTGTTTTTGTTTTTGTTATAGACTCATATCCAGCATTAAAAGTTTAAACTCCTTGATTTTACAGTCATAACTACTTGTTGGTTATGAAACTAACATGAATTCCATAACTAATGTTACAATTGCTTGAACATGACTTAAGGCAAAGGTTCTTGTGCAACTCGCAAGTGTAAGCATTGGAGTGAAATCCTTTTTATGGGAGAAATATATTGTCATATCTATATATTGGCAAAAATAGTTTTTATTTAGAAAACATATTGCTTTGCCAAGTTTCTGGACAGCAATATACATGGTTTTGTGGCCCAACATGCTCTTTTGAGCATCAGTGAAACTTGAGATAATCACTATACCACATCTTAAATCCTATTGGGTGAATTACTTTAGTTTTTAATTTTGATATTAAAGTTAATTTATGTTGAATGGTTCGTTAGCAAGTTGCATGGATTAAAATTTGTAAATATAGCTCTGGCCTTGGGTAATAGCTCCATGGCGAAGGATAGGCAGGGTTGGGGATAGAAATCTCATAAGAAAAGTTGAAGCCAAAACTCAGGATGCTTCGACAAGGATTATTGTTATTTATGTTTTAATAAAAAAATTGTTTAGTGTCTGTATGCATTGGGATTTTTGGGGGAGGCAGAGTGCGTGGTTGTGCCAATTACATCCTCTTTTTTGTCTATAATTTGCCGAGTGATTCACCTACTATCATAGTAAAAAGTTGAAAATTTTGTCTAAATTGTCTTTCTTTTGGTTCATTGAAGAGATGTTCAAGCAAGCAGTATACTTCTTGATGATAAATTTGAAGTACGGCTTGGAAGCTTGAGTGAGGCTTGCCCTCAAGAAGGGGATACTCATCAAAGCAGGATTACCAGGTTGCTGCGGTTGCCACAGTGAGTATTGTATTTACAATTGCCTCTATCTAGACACTTTAAAGAAATGTCCTAGCCTGGATCAACATTATGTTTAGTTTATTATTTTGTTAATATTTTACTTGGATATTGATGCTTGTTTCATGCTTTCTACTTGTTAAGTTGCTGGAGTTACATTTTTTTGGTCTCATATGGGAAATGAGTCTCTATTTTTGCTTTTTCCACCTTTTAGCTACCACTGTTTTAGTTGCCCTGTCTCTGATATTTTGTTTCTGAGGTCATATGTTGCTTTAAGTAAAAATTTCCATATTTAATGGATTTAATTTAGTTCTTTGTTATGCTCAAAGTTTTGCAATACTACTATTTTAGTGAGCATAGTAAGTTCTTTTGTTCTTGGAATTACTACATGATTGTTCAAAGATATCTATATTGTTGCCACCAGTATTGAGTAGAGGATTATGTTGATCTTTAGTTTTCTTTCTGACAGAAAATATTTTGGGAACTTAGTGTGTAAGTTATTTTGTGGTATAGGTATCTGTTAGAATATAATTAAAAGCATGATTTGCACACTGTGTATGTGTTCCATACAACCTAGTTCCTACAGAACTTTCAACTTGAAATTTGTGACTGTATCATCCAGTGGGTGAAGCTACTTAATTTAGCAGATCAGAATCCAATTGTTAAAAGGGAAAGAATGGTACAAAGTCTTTCCCTGTTGTTTTGAATATTAACATTTGAAGTATAGCTTACTTTTTGTGTCTGTTGGATGAAAAGCTTGAGCAAGATTAGATATGATTTTGATGCCTTTGAAATTCACAATGAGTACCTAATATTAAATTTTATTAGGGATCCAATTGGATAGGTATGTGTTTGAAATGAAGGTGGATGCAGATTTGTGTTACCACACCATGTGAAAATTATAGACACCAGCATTAATATCAAATTTAATACCCCTTCATTTCAAATCTTCATTAATCCAAATTGACCTTTAACTTCTTTTCTCTCTTATTTATGGTAAAATGTACCATGTAATCTCTAACTGTATGTCAATATTTTTAATTTGCTATTTTCATACTTATTTTTCTCAATCAAGGTTTTCATTATAGTTATTTTTTTCCCATTATGTGCAGGTCATCAGAACAAGGCGCTTCTGGTAAGTAGAGATATAGTTATCACTTTTCATTTTTTAATGCCAATTTTTGTAACTCAGCCTCTATATATCAATCTATCTAACCAGGAATAGTTATATGTTGCTCTGATGGTTTATCATATTCTCAATTCTCAAACCTTAAGTGGTATTTTATCCTACATGTTATTTTAAAAAACTAAAATTGAGACTTAATAAGCAAAAAACATCATTACCCAGTTATGGTTCTGCCAGCCAAAGCGGGTAAAGTGTCAAAAAATCATTTTATGTGAAAAATGATGTTCCGTTATTGTAGTGGGGTATTAGTTAGAGGTAACAAGAAAGTGCTAATAGTCACCTTGTTTTGGAATGAGGGCCAAGACATCTTCACATATCATTTTCTACTATTATGTGGTAACCTCACCATACATACACCATTGCTCTTCGGTGGTTTGATATATGTGGCCCATGAAATAGTGGTATCATTTATGGTGAATTTTCATTCCTGTCTTTGGATCAAACATAAGTTCAATTACCAATGAATGTTTTGGAGTTCCAAATTAATGTGAATTATGCTAGTAAAGAGTCCTTGGAACTTCATTTCTCTGATGGTAAGAATCAGTAAGATAGCTTCTTTGTTTTGCTTTTGGATGCAATAACTCTTCAAAGAATAATTTGGAGAGGATATGTTCAACCCATGTATTTTCAAGTAATTTTCACTTCTTGTTTGTGGTTATTGACCTCTATTGGTATGTGTAATTAGTGATGCAGGTAGTTATCCCAAGTTTGTTTATCCCAGTTGGTTCCTTTGCCAGTCTTACATATTGCATTGTTAAAAAAAAGCTAAAAGAAATTTTCGTAGAGATGTTTTTCAGTAGGGTTTCCCGTCTATTAAACAAAGTAGAAAAATATGTTGAAGCCTTTGATGTGGCTTGGTGTTCAAAATATGTGCCTATGCTTGCCTTTATTTAAGATAGGTTCAGGCATTGTTTAATCTGGTTAGATGGCTCTCATTGATAAAGTTTGTCCTTCCGCATTTGCTTGCACCAGATATTGCTTATTTAGCTAATAATAAATTTATGACCATTTGGTTCTTGTGGAGTTATCTAAATTTCTTTTGAGCTAACTTACAAAATAGGAATGGAAATTATTAAAAGCTTCAGAATCCTTGTTTCTTAGAGGAGCTTTTTCTTAGGCTTTAGAATTGGTTTCTAATTCCAGTGCTGTTTCTGAATTTCATTTCTGCTTGAACATGACCAGGTTCAGTGACAACAACATGTGCCTATGATGTCTACTGCTTTGGGAAGGTATTACTTGAGCTGGTTACTGGAAAGCTGGGCATGAGTGCATCTAGTGAAGCCCAACTGAAAGAATGGTTAGAACAGACACTACCATACATCAGCATGTACGAGAAGGAACTCGTGACAAAAATTGTGGATCCATCTTTGATCATTGATGAAGATTTGTTGGAAGAAGTCTGGGCCATGGCCATTGTTGCCAGGTCTTGCCTCAATCCCAAGCCTTCAAGGCGACCCCCTATGAGATACATCCTCAAGGCTTTGGAAAATCCGTTGAAGGTAGTGAGGGAAGAGAACCCTGGCTCTGCTAGGCTTAGAACAACATCATCCAGAGGGTCTTGGAATGCTGCTTTATTTGGTAGTTGGCGTAGCACATCTGATGTAGCTGTCATTCCAGCAGGCTCCAGTAGGCCGGAAGGAGGGGGTAGTTTTAAACATTCAGGAACCTCAAATTCACAGGGAAGTGGTCAAAATGGTGGTGAACATTCATCCTCGCGTAGACGGCAATCTAGGGAGATTTTCCCTGAGCCATCTGATGGGCAAGATGTAGAGAGACAAGGTCAGGATTAGTAGAGATGTTGATTGTTCTTGATTCTTTCTTAATAATACAGTGGGCTTCCCATTTGAGCGCCTGCTTGTCGAAGTTTATCGAAGTCTGGAGCCATTTTTGTACATCAGTGGGGGTGTTTGAAAAGGTGCATATCTACTCTGACAGATTATTTGTACAAGTTTTGTGACGATTTTGTTCCGGAACAGCAGTATTAGTTGGTGGATAGATTGGATTGGGAAGATTTTGCAAGAGAATGGGGTTCTAATGGCAGTAAATGGTGATTATTTGTTTGACAGCTTGTTTAAACAAGCTACCATTTTTATCTGTAATTGATCTTTGTTTGTGATCTTTTTTTTTTCTCTTACCATGTAAAGTGTAATTGTCAAAGATTTTATCATTCAAATCAGATTCTCATTTTCAGGAAAATGACAGGACAAATAAATGAAAAAGAAAACCATCAGGAAGATCATACTGATTATTTTCAGATTCAGAGTATTTCAATGATTATTATCCTCCTTAATCAGATGGGTTCTGTATTGCATTTGAGTATTCCAAATTACAAAGGATCGAGTCTTTTAACTAAGTTTTGTTTGATTCATTAAATAAGAATAAATTAGCTATTCACTATCTTAATTTTTAGTTGAAATTTTTTAAATGTTCAACAATCATTATACATCAAAAATAACTTTTTTGAACTTATGTTTTATAATTTCACACTAACTATTCTATAATAATTATTAACTACATAAGGTGGTGACTTGACTTGGTAAACATATTTGTATATATTGTCTTGATTGAGATTTAAGTCCGCATTTGACAGGACATACTGATAATGCAGTTGTAGACTTGGGGGTCAATTGTCTTTGTGATATGAGGTATTCGGTCCACCAAATTTTATTGGCCTTAAATAAAATGGTTTAAACGTCAATTTGCACCATCATCTTCTAATATAGTCTCAAATTAACCATCCCGATGCTTTTTGTCATAATTAAAACATGACATTTTTAAACATAAGCAAATCCATTTTTTAGCCCAAATGAAGAGCGTGTAATGCACTTCAATATTTATCAATTAAATACTATTAAAATTGATATTTAAAATTCAAATGAAATAAATAATAATATAATTTATTATAATATTCCTTTATCGTTATATAAAAATCCCAAATTCATAATTCTCCTAATAGGTCGTTAAATCTCTAAATCTTACAAAAGAACAACTTTTTCCTTTTCATCAAAAATCGAAAACCAAAAAATGTCTGAGACTTCATCCACCTTATCCCAATATGTAACATCGAGTTCTATAATGCGAAGAAGAAATGAACCCAATTATAAATATAAGGGTTCAAACATGTTTTGCGAATGTGGGTTGAAAGCTCCTCGATATGTCTTATAGAGTGAGGTGAATCCAAAGAGGAGGTTTTACTGTTGCTGGAAATGGAAAGTAAGATAAAATTGATTATAACCTGTTTGTCCCCTTCTGTTTTGATAATGTGATATTATTACCCTATTGTTGGGTATTCTGAAATTTGATTTGTATGTTCTTAACTTGTAATTGGGTACTCTGAGATTGATTTTCTTTGTTGCAGGAGGAAAGACATTGCCGTTACTTTAAATGGCATGATGAGGATGTCAATCCAAGATCAAAGGTGGTGATCAACGAGATGAGGAGTGAAATTACCAGTTTGAAGAAGGAGAACATCATTCTAAGGCAGTTAAATCGACAAGGATTGCCCTATTTGGAACCATATATGGAGCTGAAAGATTTACGTTGCCACAAAGGAATTGGGAGAGAGGAACATAAGAATAAAAGCAAGGTTAAGATAGGTATGACCGGTTTAATTGAACTATCGGTTTTGGTTTAATAAAATGTTTAAACTGAAACCATAACCGATTTTTACGATTTTAGTTCTGGTTTAAAATTGACCGGTTTTGATTTCAGTTTTGAAACCGATTTCTTTATTATGGTTTTAAACTAGTTTCGAACCGATTACTTTATTACATTAATTTTGATTAAAAAATTAATATAACATAATGAAATAATTTAAAATAAAATTTTAATAAACAATGAAATTTATTAAAATACAATTGTATATTAAAAAAGGTTGCACTTAATTCTTATGTTAATTTATTAAAATACAATTGTATGACCGGTTTAACCGAATTGTCAGTTTCGGTTTGAAACCGGCGATTTTGATTTTTGGTCCGGTTTTTAATAGAAATCAAAACCAAGCTCCTTATGGTTTCGGTTACAAACTGAAACCATAATCGAAAAACGGTTTTGGTTTCAATTTTATTCTGTTGGTTCCGGTCCAGTTCAATGATTTCGGTTTAGTTTTGGTCACCCCTAGATTAAGATGGTTTGTGTGGATTTAGCAATGATTGTGATATGTCTCCTATTTGGATTGAAGGGCAATGGAATTGGTTTGTAGGTTGAGAAAGAAGAAAAAAATATTTTGTGAGGGGCATAGTGGCCAAAGAAATGGGGTTGCTATTTTTATAGTATTTTGTGATAGTGTTAGGTGTGTATATGTTGCTACTATAAATTTGACTATTTATGTTGAATTTGTTTCCCATTTACACTTTTGTAAGAAAAAAAAAAGCATCAGGCTACTGCCAATATCCCTCTTGTATTTGCTTCTTTTTTAATTCATATACTATAATTTTATATATTTTCTTCTTATTGATTTAATTAGAGCTTTGTAGTTTGTGGTTTGGTTTTGATAACAAAGTATTCTCAATTGATCATAATTCCTGAGGTTTGATTATATAATGAAGAAATATAAGTATGTTAATATGTTTGTATGGAAAAAGTATGGTTATAAGAACATACTCATATAAATATTCTGAAAGTCACAAATCCCAATAAAAAATACAACAAAATGAGCAAATTAACTTTGCATTCACAAAATAAAATACTTTTAGGGTCCATTCATTTACATGAATATATCATATGTAGCCTTGAAACATTAAATATGTTGTTTCATTTACAAATAAGAGACTTAATTACAATTAACTGGACAACATCAAAATTCTAACAAAAAAAAAAAAAAAATTTGTTCTGCTGTCAAATAGTCCTTATATAAGTCAATCCTTGAACTCACAAACTATAAGTACTCTTATTGGCTCATTTTTCTTAACATTCAAAGCTACACATCTTGTTACTGAGTACTTTGTACAGGCCTCTTTGAATTGCTCAACACTTTCGAAACACATACCCATTATAAAATGTGGAAGGGGGTTCTTTGGGTCATAAATTATTCTATTTGACTTCTTTCTCCTCATTGTCTAGTGTTCATCATCTACATTTAATTCATCTAAACTGAAATCTTCATCACTCCCACTATAAATTGCATCAGACCCTACTGGAACATATTCTTGATCTTGGACATCTGTAGCTGCATTGGTATTCAAATCCACTAGTTCTTGTTATGTCTCATTTTTAGAAGTGTCTTCATTTTCACTTCCATTTGCTTCTTTTTGTTGAGCTCTCCTTTTGCTATACTCTCTTATATTATCCCTAGCAACTAACAATTCATCGTTCCTAACATCAAACCCAAAATTAACATCCACAACAAACTCTTCTTCATCCCCTTCTTCTTATAAATTAATATATGACTCTATTGAAACAAAGAAAAGAGAAGGATTCTCTGTGAAATTAAAGGTAGAAGAAGGAGGCACATTTACATTATTTTCAATTCCAGTACTATCATGACTATTTTCATTTGCATCCTCTTCAATTTCTCCCACTTCAACATTCTTCCTAACATCCTCAATGTCTTCCCCTTCTTAATCACTCCTTGTTATAGGATTTGTCAAACCTTCATGCACTTCATTATTGGAACAACTTCTGTTTGAGTCTTGTTCCATGCTTCACGTATGCTAACATTTTCTCCTCCAACACCAACCTCAACATTTGCATTGTCAATATCATTGACTAGAATTGTCCTATCTCCTCTTACTAAATTTTCAGTATCACATCCATCTTCAACTACTTTATTACTCTCATTAACACTAGCATCCGTCTCAGCATTTGATTCAGTTAAACCAACACCATCATTAAAGCTATCAGGTACAAGGTCATTGGACTTATTTAAAGTCACATTAATTGTTTCATGTAAGGGTACGTTGACATTCATACTACCTAATGAATTTTCTAAATCACAATCACCTACACCAGTGATGTCAACCACTGGTATTGATATATGTTGTCCCATTATCACATTATCTTCTTCATCCCCATTAATTACCTCACCATGTTCAATCTCTGAATTTGGAGCAAATGTCAACATGTGAAGCTGTGTGTCAGCATGCACAGGTTTGTCTATATCATGTTCAACATAAACATCTATTTCATTCCCTTCTTTATACAAATTTAGGATATTTGGAAGTAGATCCTCATTATATAGCAATAGCAGCAAATCACCCTCAATTTCTTTTTCATTTGACAACCAATACATTTTAGGATGTTGAACATATCCTAAATGTTTAACCATTTGGCTTATTCTCATAACACTTAACATATCTAAGTCATTGACTGGGAATAAATCTACTTGGCTATTAATGTACCTAAGTTGTGGGTCTCTTACAAATCTACCCCAATGAAATATCCTAACTGTTACACTGATTTTACCAGACATCCTATACATAATAAAAGTAATAAATCATTACTGATGTATATTATAAATAAAGCTAACTCTTTTGCATAACACAACAATGATTCACATGTAAACAAAGACTATAACAAGTGTGGATCACAACATATATATATAGTTGCATATGCAAACAAAAGGCAAGGACATTATAAAAATTAAAAAAACCTAAACCCTAACTGTTGACCTAAATTAGATTTTCAATTTAGTCAATCTCTATTTTGATCTTGACAATCAAATTGAATAGTTCTAATATTTCATCAAAGTGTATTTTGACAGATAAAATGTCTTAGAAAAGTTTGGAATTCAAGAACTTAGAAAAATCTCTAAGTGTTCTGCTGGACTCGTAATTCGCACCCACAACAGGCATATAGCGCCCGCAATATCAATATTGCTATTGCACCTAATCTGTCGCGACCGCAATATAGATCATAGCCTGAATTGAACATTTCATCTAGAGAGGTTTACGGTCAGTGTAGCGACCGCAACTCTGAGCGTGAAAGCTTGATCACGACCGCGACCTTCTTGTAGCGACCGCCATATTTGTAAAGCTAAGAAGAGTCCCAACGGTAACATCAATAGTGAACGAAAATCTACAACGTGGCACTAGCCGTTAGACACATATGAATATAGCGATCGTGAAATCGTTGTAGCGACCACAATATGGTGATAGCGACCGCTATTCTTGTCTGACATAGCATTTAATGTAGATTTTCTAGTTGTTAGAGTTGGATTTGTTTTGAGCCTATTTGTAACAGCTCTTTGGTGGTGGGAAACTATAAATACCCCCACCAAAGGACTTTAAGAACAACCAATAACTTCTCCAACAACCAAACTCTTGCAAATTTAATTCTCAAGCTTTCAATTTTTCATTTAACACTTTGTGTGTTAGTTGTAAGAGCATTCATTGTTCAAATGTTTAGTGTTATCTATTAAACACTATCTAGGTTGGCGAGTGATCCTTTGTAAAAACTCTTGTTAGGTTTAAGTGTTAACCTTAGTGAAAACACTTGTGAGGTTTTTAGTGTGAGCCTATTGAAAATACTTTTAAAGTTTGGTCTAAACTTAAACACTAAGTTAGGAGTGAACTTGTTAAAACTAGGGGTGAGCAAAATCGAACCGAAATAAAAAAATCGAACCAAACTAACTGATTCGGTTTATTTTTTGAGTGGTTCGGTTTGATTTTTAAATAGTAAACTGAATTAAATTTCGATTCGGTTGGATTTTTATCAAAAAAAATTTGGTTTGAACCGAACCGATCGAAATTTTAATATATATATATATATATATAGACACACACACACACACACAATATTTTATATTATATATATAATATATATAATAATTTTAATATATATATAATATATTATTAATAAAAATATATATATAGTTTATTAAAAGAAAAAGAAAAAAAGGGTCAAACCGAACCAAACTTTTTTGGTTTGGTTCAATTCAATTTTATATAAATTTTGATTCTGGTTTGGTTTACCTAAAATGTAGGTTTGATTTTTCAGTTTTTTAGTTCGGTTTGATTTTAAACCGAACCGACCATTTGATCAACCCAAATTAAAACTCCATTGATAGTGAAACACCCAATTGGTGATTGGGGAGTGGATGTAGAATTAGTTATAATCTGAACCACTATAAATCCTTGTGTTCACTCTTTTTATTCTTCTTTTTTTAATTAATTTTTAATTACCCAGCAATTCAACCCTCCCTTCTTGGTGCATATTGGACAACACTAACTTAAAATGCCCAAATTCAAATTAACACATTATGACAAAATCAAAACCCAAAAGCATTCTTTGACCATTTAACAAATAATATCCCAATTGGTAATTAAAAAAACCAAGAAGATAATTCATATGGATTTCCTCAATTGAATTACTTGATATACTTTAGTCCAGACTCTTCACACTGAACAATAAACCACCTGCTTCAACTCAATTACCCATATTCCACTTTCATGCACACCATAATCCAACAAGCTTGAACAGTTCACATTAAAGGTTATCTAAGTGATTTTATTTTTCTCCTAAAATGAAATTGAAATATGCTTGATTGATTTTAACTATTAGGGTAAAATTGGTGACTTATGAGGGGGAAACAATAGTTGTTTTTTGCGCCTCTAATAGGTTGGGTTCCATATGACTAAGAATTTTATAATATTTATTGTCTATTTTATTTTTATCAGTTATTTTATTATTTAAAGTACATTAAAAATTACTTTTTTTACTATTCACTTGATTTTATATTGATGTGTGTTACACACACTTCATTTGGGCTAAAAAAGGGGTTATTTGCTTCTGTTTAAAAAGGTAATATCTTAATTTTGGCAAAAAAGTATTGCGATGATTAATTTGAGGCTATATTAAAAGTTCAGGGAGGTAAATTGGCCTTTAAGCCTAAATAAAATCAAGGCATACAAATCATAACTAAGAGATGACAATTTTGATCCGACTTGATGGAGAATTTGTGTCCCGTCCTAAAATTTGATGAGGATTTTCTGATTCATTAGCATTGATGGGATGACATGAATTTAGATTCCCCATCCGTCTGGATTACGTCCTGATATTTATTATATCTTGTGTTATATATATATATGAAAAATACTTTTAAATCTATAAAAATATACTATTAATTATACATATTATTCATATGTTTTATTTAATATTAAGAAATAACACAAAAAATATTTCACACACACACACATATATATATATTGATAGTATAAATGCCACGACCCAATTCTAAGGACATGTGATCGGTATTAGGACACGGAAAAATTTAAAACTTTTAGAGCTCATAGTCAATTTGACCTAACAAATAGCACATAAAATTTGCAATATTTTGTCGGTATCTATCACATATCAATGGTTATGGGCCCACTTTTTAAACAAAACATGTGCATAACATCACAATAATACCACTCAGGGCTATCATCTAAATAATATCAACATCATCATAAGGTCCTTGTTTAACAATGAATCCCATCATCAACTAGAGGAAGCTCTGTTATCCTTATATCATCATACACCATAATACATTCAAATATTGACACAAAAATACATACATACATATAAATCCATACTCTATTGTAATTCCAGAATTCTATAATACATAATATAATATAATACATAATAAAATACATATCCGAATAAATAAAGATAAGGTCCACTGCTGGAGAAGAAAGGCAAGAATACTAAACAAAAATTAATCACTTCTAGGACTCAACCTGCAACCTGGAAAAATAGGAAGATAAGAGTGAGCGCTTCATCTCAGTGAATAATATTAACCAGTATACAAACCCGATGTCTTACAATCATTCTAAATAAAGAAATACTCAAGCATAATACTAAACAGATAAATAGTCACATAATCATCCAAAGATGGAAATTAGTCCACATGAACCACATTAAATCTCAATCTGGGGAGTCAGTCCCTTTATTTGGCTCTTTAAATCTAAATATTGTCTCTTAATATCCAATACATAGGGCCGTAGCCGTCACTGGACTAAGCCACGCAGCGTTAACCTGACTTACAATAACGTTGAGCGACGAGCAAGTCCGCAACCTTCATACACCAGTCATAGCTTATCATATCTCAATCATTATATCATTATCATAATCATAATCTCAATCCTATGTGGTCCTATGCAGGGGCAAAACTACATATTAGCATGGGGGTTAAAAAAAATTGCTTCTACTATATATATATATAAATATATATTGTGTATTAGCCCCCTTCAAAATAAGCCACCCCTAAACACTAAAAATAATGGGCCTGCTAAAAATATTCTTATTTGTTTTTAATAATGGGCATTTGAAAAGGTCCTAATCCAAGGCTCTTGAATATCAAGCTTGTGCACATGCCTCTCTTATCCTTCTTACTTCACACCTATTATAAAAAAAATTAAATCACACCTTATCTCTTTGACATTGTCGCTCCCTGCTATATTTTTCTAGTTCCACTCCTGGTCCTATGTCATCATAATCTCATTCAGCATCCACAAATAATATTCATCATAGATTATAATGAAGCATACATAAGTATATGTGATTATGTTCAATTGATATCAATAATGCATATATATATATATATATATATATATATATATATATATATGGAAAGTAGGAAATATATTATATTAGAAAGTATCACTCACAATTCTGATGTTGAAACTCAAACTCGATCACTAGCTCGGATATGGAGCTGCAGAAGATGGTCATGGACGATCTAAAGAATAGAATATCAAAGAAATATCAGGACAATAGTTATAGGAATCAAAAGACAGATACATCTTAAGACTGCGGAGAATCTATCGAAGATCCAGTAGAGTTTCCCTTATAATAAATCTAATCCTCATAAAACGCAGACAACCAACTCAACTCAAATAAATCCTAAATGTCTCATATGGGCCTCCATATTTCCATAATACAATAGCAATCAATCCTCCTTAAAAATACAAAATTCGTAATATGCAATAAACGAAAGAAATTCTAATAATAAGCAAATACAATTAGGAAGTTGATATTCATAATTAGTGAAGTGTCTCCCTCTGTTCTGCTTCTCTAAGATGGATAACCCTCTTGCTTTTGATGGGCTCTCCCTCCTTTAACCAATCATAGCAAGTTGTATATATAATAATAATAAGGGTAAAGTACTATTTAGTTCAAGAGATTTGTTTTAAATAATGATTTCATCTCAGCAGTTTGAAAAAGTCAATCTTTAGTCCTTGAAGTTTCATTCCATTACACTATATAGTTCTTCTGTCTAATTTTTTCCATTTTTCCGTCAAATTTTTTTAAAAAAAAAGAATATAATTTTATAATACCTAAAATACCCTCCCCTCCACCATCTTCAATACCAACTTAAAATCTACCTACTAGCAAAATTAAGAACAAAAATTAGTAAGAAATACAACTCATTTCATTAAAATTGATCTAA
>CATKHJ010854073.1:0-16313 GCA_949750685.1 Vernicia montana
ACCTTCCTTCGCATTTAAAAACCTGCTTTGCTTATTGTGCAATTTTCCCAAAAGATTATGAATTTGATAGCAAGGAGTTGGTTTTACTATGGATGGCAGAAGGTTTTCTATATCGACCCAAGGGAAAAATGCAGATGGAAGTGATGAGTCTAATTTCACCAAATACTGTTGATAGATGATTTATCAATAGAGTAGAACCTGAGATCAAATAAAAAGCAGATCAAGGGCTCCAGGGGCTGACCCTCGGGAGAGACTCCGATGCTTAAGTCAGTAATTGTTTAAGAGAGAATGTAATTGAAATAATTCAAGTTATCGAAGTAATGCTCATCATACATGTGAAGTGTATTCTTTGAGGTATTTATAAGAGATAGATTCTTACATGAGTTGAGTATGGATTTCCTTGACCAATTTGGATTATGATGACTATTTGCATGTTACCTTGACCTTATCCTTCTAATATTCGAATTTTAGGTAGATTAGACAGTTGGGTCTGACCCATTATAATCCTGATTTAGTTCGGTATTTTTTGTCCCTTATCAAATAGTGTCTCGAAAATAACACAATAATTCTTTTACATCACTCTCATATCTCTTGGTAGGTGTAAAGCTATACTTAACTAGAAATTTATCTTGCAAATACAATATCAGACCTGATGCTATATTTAAGTGTTATAAGAGCACTCATGTATCTTGTGATATATTTGTACATATTTTTTTAGAGTAAAATTATTGAAACCCTATATTAGGCATGTAATAAAAACTTAATAATTGTGGTTTTTAATTTAGAAGATAGCACAATTAATTATAAATTAGCCTTTGTTTGAAGCGGGTTTAGAAGTGTTAGTTAGGATTAGTGATAAAAGATATAATGTTAATTCTTAAGGTTTAATGCTAAAAAAAATTTTCATAATTTGTAAATCTATTTTAAATTCTTAATTTGGTTGATTTTAATTACCTTAATTTAAAATTTCAATTGTACTCTTAGTAAAATTGAAAATAAAATACTATTTTATTATTAATTACTAAATTTAAATACTAAAACAAAAAATTTACATTTACATTTCAATTTCAATTTAAATTTTACTGCCAATTTAGTCCTAATTAATTTCAATTGAATTAATCAAACCCTTTAACTTTACAAATTTAACAAATTAACTATTGCAAATCAAACTAATAACTTAATTTAAAAAAAAAAAACAAATTAACTATTGCAAATCAAACATTGATAATTTAGTATAAATTAGAGAGCCAATTTAACTTTTTTTTTTTTTTTTATCTCCTTATAATTAATAATTAAAAATATTATTTTCATTTTAAATTTAATTTAAACTAAAATTGTTAAATTTATGACCAAATTAAATATTGATAAATTATGATAAAAAATATTGATATTTTATATGTGATCAACATGGACAAAATATATGGTCTATGACTTATGCAATTTCATAGTTGCAACATTTGAAATTATTGTCCATATTTAACTTTGATTTGAAACTTAAAAAAAAAAAAAAATCCACAACAACGAATAGATGATTTTGTAAAATTCTCTGTCTAAGAAATTTCTAAATACATTATTAATTTGAAAAGATTAGTTATATTTGATTATTATTTTTTAATTTTTAAGTTACTAATGTCCTAAAATTTACTAAAATTTAAATATTAATATTTATTATATTATTATTAGGTGTTAATATAGACCAAATACTAATAAAAAGAAATATCACATTTTTTTATTAATATAAAAACAAATATCACTAAATATAAAAAGAATTAATTTATCAAAATATCAATAATATTCTAAATTCATAAATATTACAGTAATATAAGAATTAAATAGTTTATTATTTTAAATATAATTATATAAAAATATTTATAATTTTATTAAAAAAAATTATTTTTTTTTTAAGAAAATAAAAAAAAATTGACGTGTAACGCGAGTAGTTAAAAAACTAGTATATATATATATATATGCTATTGGAGCTCAAATCGGACCTTTGTTTGGGCTCAATATGATAACTTGTTGGGTTTAATATGATAAATTGATGGAGAATTGTCGGAGGGCCCAGTAAAAATAAAGGCCATTGATGTAATTACGAACAGAAACAAAATCGTAATCCCAATTGAGTGGTGTAGAAGAAAGCAGCCAGTTACGTTTACCTATTGACCAAAAAGGTGGAAAGGGGAAATTGATTTGTAAGAAGCAAAAACCATGTCAATCTCCTCTCTATTTGGCTCTCCAATTCTCCTTTTACCCAATCCCAAATCACCATTTAAGCCAAAGAATAGTGAAATTCAATTACCTCCAACAACAAGCATTGGTTATGGTGGGCTTTTGATTGAGTGCTCTTCAAGGCCAAAGAAGAAGGGAACAGCACATCACATGAAGACAAGGCCAAGAAAAAGTCAGCCATGGGATATTAGGCGAAAACCCACTGTTTATCCTCCTCTTCCTCCTCTTCCTGCTGATTGGACTCTTGTTTCTTCTTCTTCTTCTTCTGCTGCTGATGACGGCGATGGTGATGGTGGTTCTGTTATTGAGACTGCTTTGCCTTCTACTCCTGCCTGACAGGCACCAGTTACAAGTGGGTAGTTGGCTTTTTGTGGTTTTATCATGTTTTTGCTTGCTAGTTGAGATTTTGAGTTGGTTTTTTTCGTTTTATCTACTGTTTATTCTGTATTTTTATTGTCAAAACTGAACGTATCATGTATTTATGTATTTCAATGACTACTATCTGTTCGATGATATTACTGAGAAGAGAAACACCACTCGACTGGTCCTTTGAAACTTTTGGGGGGGTTTTTTCCTCTAATTCTGATTCTGTACTTGAACCCATATAATCATTACTTGCAACAATCAAATCTCACGAACAATATTAGCCAGTAGAAATTTGATTTAGTTGTTTCACTTCATATTGCAAATCTACCTTTATTCACTTGTCTCACTCAAGAATTGGTTTGATTTCTTTATTTGGGTTTGAGCAAATTTTCTTTTATAGATTGTATTGTTTCCTTGATTTTGACCCATTAGAATTCAACCCAATTCAATCCAGAATCGAAAAGATTCAATCTCAAACCATATTCACCATTTCTCTCCGGTGGCTTCATTTGAATCCTTCTGGTGGCTGGAATTGTTTCTCCGGTCACAACAAAACTTCGTTACAAGTGATCATATAAGTTGAAACTTAGATTTCTGTAGGAACAATCCTTGAAGATCTCAAAATAGGGGGACTTTGTATAATTTGAACAATCCTTCAAGTGATTATATGATTTGAATGATTCAAAAACTTGAAGATCTCAAATGGATTTGAGGTCTACTACATTAATTTTTGTAGGAAGAATCAGATAGTGGGAGTTTGTATCAAATTCCTATAAACTGGGACTTCCTAAAGTTTCTCTGGCCAATGGGAGGAATTTGTTCGGGAAGAGTTATGGTAGAATGTCTATAGTCTATAGATTTATAGACAAGAAAGTTCTTCAATATGTTTAGAATTCTGAGTTTATTGATGATCAGGAAACTGAAAATTACCCTTGAATTTCAAATGTTAAATTGTACAAGCTTTGAAAATTTAACATTAAATGATATATTATCAAATAATTTAAAATAAAAAAATATTAAGAATTTTAATTTTATGTACTAAATAATATCAAATATGATTTGACAAAAAAGAAAAAAAAAAATCAAATATTATATTGACGGAGAATACTAGTAAAGTAGGTAGAAAAAAAAAAAAGTAATGTAGATGGAGACAATAATATTAGGTCCCCTAGATATTTTTTGTTTCAATTTCAATCTTGAATTTTTATTTTGACTCAATTGCATCCAATTTTTGTTCAAAATAATAAAAATAATAATTTTTATTATTTTAAATAATTAAAATTATTTTCATTATGTTTACGTAATTAGATAAATGAAAAAAGAAGAAGAAGAAGAAGAAGAAGAAGAAGCACATGCTTATTTGGAGAGCTTGATTGGACATTCGAAAAAAGCACATAAGCTAATTTGGCCCCTTAACCCCCTTACTCTTAAATAAAGCAGACAGCAATAAATTGATATATATGTAATCTAATAGAAAAGTTGTTCATTGTCTAAGCAATGGATATAACCTTAAAAGAACAGGCGATTTACATAATTAAGTATAGTATTTCCATGACATGATTTTTACTCCTAGACATGACTTAACATCTTAACATCCAAAATTTATAGGAAAAATTGTTCAATTGGCAAAATAAGTTTGGATTTTACCTTATTAATGATAGTTCGATTCTAGAAATCGGTATTCAAACTTACACAGAGAAGATTTAATTTTGATAAATATGTATGATTTCAGAATATTTATGCCAGAAAAAAAAAATCTATTGGGATACTCACCCCTTTTACAGCCATGTTGGAGAAATCAAGTCATTAATCTTTGAAACTGAAATTAGCTTCATATTTGCAAGTGCTCTGAATAGTCTTTAGTCAATTGCAAAATATTATTGTAGAAGAGTGCTCAATAATCAAATATAATACAATTCAAGAGATTAGAATTAATTAAGCAAAAGCCAGCTTAATTTGAAGGAGCTTTGCACATGATGACAGTTATTCGGTGCGCAGGATGGTCCTCAACAAAGTATATATGTCAATAATAATAATCAATTAATAATGGGAAGGTTAATTATTCTCCCCTTTCTAATTAATTGATAATAATCAAAGAAATACACGTTACCTAATCTTATATGTATATAAATATAAAAGCTGAGATCTGAAGTTTAAAATAATGGCATGAATAATTACTCCCCAAATTAATCCTAAATGAACGAGGCTTGAAGGACTGGGCCGTGGTAGCAAAAGGGCCTAGAGAGGTTTCAACTCAAAAAGAATACCCTCCAATCTAGACATCGAAGTACTGCTAGTATGAAGCACCTCGGAGTTCAAGCTTTGGGAGTTCTCTCCACTCTCCGGTTAGCGAGCTAGGCAAGTCAAGACAATTTTATTTGACCATTAAGAAAGAGGTACTGTTCAGAATATGGCAGCCCATAACAACATGCTATATGGTAGTAGCAGCACCCTTCTCGTGCAACAGTCAACGTGACAGAAGGAACTTGATATGGCCAGCAGCTTGTCTATCTCTTTCGGTCTTACATGACTTCATCCACCACATGTACTCCACATTGATCCAACGAATCGCAATTGGGGTTATAAACTGACATTCTCATCTATCGACAAGTTCATATTCTCTTTACAACTTCTCATATCTTTCTCTCACTAGAACATTCTCCCTCAAGGTTGATCATTTTCTTCCTTGAGAACCCTAAGAGATCAAGTTACTAACTTAGGCATCAAAGACTTGGCACTTTGATGCTAATTGTTCATCTTGTCAATTAGAGAGACCCATCATCCTTCTTTGAATATATTAGGATCATCAAATGGCACCGTTTGTAGAAAACGTTTAGTTCAATCATCATATCTCTTTTGCATTCTTTTTCTTTCTTTGAGAACTGTAACACTTACAACTCCTTTCTTTCTCACACATTCTTAACAAACTTTTCCTTCTTTCTTGGACCTTAAAAAAATTCATCTCCATAAAAAAAAAACCCAAGGACATTCTCCATAAAATGCCTCAAATACACCTGATAGACCTGCCCTTCTTAAGCCAAATACCACCAGGGGAAACTTCAACCCCAAGAGACCATGTCACTCTAGTCAGAAACACACTAAGTTCCCAGATTATTAACCCATTCTTAGTTCCCAACTTGACTCCAGTTGACAACTCTATCAATGTCCAACTCCTTACTAACACGACTATTCAACTTAGCAACACCACCCAAACACTACAAGCCTTTGGCTAGCCAAGAAACACCTCATGCCTATAAAGTTAACATAGCACCTGAAACTACACCTCATGGCACAACAAGGCCTTTTATTTTTTGTGAGGAGCCCTAAAATGATGCAAATTGGGTGGGAAATGGGAGAGAGGGGGGCAGTAAAGCAAAGAGGGTGGAGTTAGGAAATATAAGGGAAGGTTCAGATAGAGGAGATAATTCTAATATAAGAGATAACTCTGCTAGAGGGAGTAGAAGGAAAAGAAGAAGAGAATTTGAGAGGAAAACTTAAGACGAGAATAAGATCACCCTTTAAGAAGGAGAGACAACACACATTCTCAAAGGAGGAGGGGGATAAAAAAGGAGAAGATAATTACCTTAGAGGAAGAGATGGTGGAGAAGAGGAAAATGAACAGAGGTTTCGTAGGTCAGAGAGGGAGCTGGATGACCAACGAGGCAGTATGAGGGGGAATGAGCAAAGAAATGGAGACAGGCAAAATAGGAGAGAGGATAGGAGGGAAAAAAGGGCTTGTTTGATGAACAACCTAGGAGGGGAAGAGCCATAAGGGATGATAGCAGTCAATATAAGGCTTCACCTGTTGGACGAGCCCATAGAGAACAAGAGGCATCTAGCAAGCATGAGCCCCATGATATAAGAGCTGAAGTAAAGAGGATCCTAGAAGAGATGAGAGGAGATAGAACGAGGAGAGGAACGAATAGAAGCTTGTCCTTAGCTTTCAAATCACCTTTCATCAGGGAGATTTAAGAGTATCGAAAACTAGACAAGTTTAAACCACCCACACTGAAGAAATATGATAGGGAAGCATATTCGAAGGTTTATGTTTTGGATTATAAACATGCAGTCGAGCTCCAAACAACTAGTAATGTTGTTCTATACAGAGCCTTTCAAGGAACCCTGGAAGGAGCGGCGATGGGTGACAATTCATGGTTTCTTAAAAAGCAACAAAGCAAACTTTGCATGGGAGTCCTCAGAAATGAAGGAGTTGATCCCTAGGTGATAACCCACAAACTTAATGTGAATCTACATTTCAAGCCCATTAAGCAGAAGAAGAGGTAAAGGAGGTGAACTATCATGAGTGGCTCGCAAATATGGTGTTAGTGAAGAAAGCGAATGGTAGCTATAAGATGTGTGTAGACTTCACCGACCTCAACAAAGCTTACCCCAAAGATTCATTTCCTCTCCCTATGATTGACAAATTGGTGGATTCAACAGCTGGGTATGAATACATGTCCTCTTTAGATGCGAAGTAAGGATATCACTAGATCAAGATGCACCCAGATGACGATGAGAAAGATAACTTTCATCACAGAAAAGGGCACATATTGCTACACTTCCATGCCCTTTGGTCTCAAGAACGCTAAGACTACCTCCCAGCAGCTTGTCAATAAGATATTCAAAGTTCAACTAGTCAAGAACATAGAAACTTATATGGATGATATGATTGTGAAGAGTAAGAGCTTCGAAGAGCACATCAAAGATCTTGGCGAGGTGTTTGGGGTCATGACCAAATATGGGATGAAACTAAATCTGGAGAAATGTGCATTCTTCATCTAATAGGGCAAATTCTTGGGTTGTATAGTTAGTGAGAAAGGGATCAAGCTAAACCTAAACAAAGTGAAGGCTATCCTGGATATGAATCCACCTTGCAACATCAAGGAAGTGCAAAGGCTTACAGGCTGGATTGTTTCCCTCAACAGGTTTATGTCCAAGTCGGCTGAGAAATATCTGCCCCTTTTTCAAGAAGCTCAAGAAAATTGAGAACTTTAAGCGGTCCGAATAATGCCAAGCAGCTTTCGAAGAGTTAAAGAAATTATTGAGTTTCGATCAACTGTTAAGCAGACCGCTACCAGGTGAAGAAGTTATGTTGTATTTGTCCATCTCAAACCAAGCAGTCAACTTGGTATTCATCAGAGAAGAAGGGTCGATCTAGAAGCCGGTGTGTTACTTCAGCAAGGTTCTCCAAGGGACCGAGCTCAATTACTTGGTCTTGAAGAAGCTCGCTTATGCCTTGCTCCTGTCCTCGAGGAAGTTCAAAGTATACTTACAATCTCATCAAGGGATAGTGGTGACAAATCAACTTTTCAGCAAAGTATTGCACATACCAGAGATTTCGAAAAGGATGCTGTTATGGTCAGTTTATATAAAGTCAATTCATCATATATATATATATATATATATCAGAAGATAATATTTAAATTTAATAAAAAATAATAATTTATTTATATTAAAATATTTTAAAAAATAAGTTAAATAAAAAATGTTATCAATGCAAAGAGAGAGTATGCGTGTAGTTAAGTTAATCACAAATAAAAAGACATTCTCCCACTCTCACACCTGTCCCTGTCTCTCACTCTCACACCTGTCCCTGTCTCTTTATTTGAGGACCCATATTGTATTCAAAATAGCCACTTGTACACTAAGCTGTTAGAATATTCATATTTCAACTCTTATATTTTATATATTATATACATAGAAATATATATATATATATACATACATTTATTCTTCGATTGAGTTCAGCTTCAGCCCAATTTGTGAAGTTCAATCTGAGTCTAGTTTTTGTTCAATTAGTTCGTCAATAAATTAACAGGAGCAATTTCTGTGGCTGGAATTGTTTCTACAGTAACGGTTCAGTTGAAAGCCTAGGAAGAAAAGATTACTGTTTATCCTTGTGATTCTAGTAATGGCGACAATGATGATGGTTCTGCTACTGAGGCTGCTTTGCCTTCTACTACAGCCTTACAAGCATCAGTTACAAGTGGGTAGTTGGTTGTTTGTGGTTTTATCATCTGTTTCACTTTTCTTTGAGATTTTCTTTTGGGGGTTTTCATTTTATGCACTGCTTTTCTAGGGTTTTTTTTTTTTTTTATTTATTTTAAATTATGAATGATGTATATTATGGTGGAGTTCAAATTTTAATTTTATACTTATTCACTGTTGTGCAGTCAGAAGAACTTGCTTAATTTTTTTTCCCACTCTTTTTAGTTCAATTCTTTGGAGATAATTTTTCCTTAATGTTATTGGATGCAAGTTGTTTCCTCTGTTTTGGCACATTTAGAATTAGTTTAATTCAATCTTTAAGCATAAAAATTTAATTTTATTTAACTTAACCATTGTTATGATTTTGAGATTATTATTATCTTCTTTTTTAGAATTGACAATGAGATTTGAACGTGAATTTTTTATTCAGATCATATATATTTAGCCTGGGTGTGCAGATTTGAAGATTACTTTGATCAATTAGTTAATAACATATTGTATAAATTTGTGTGTGGGTGGTTCATATGTTCTGGTGGGCTGCAATTGTCAAAAGATATCCATGTCGGATAAAACCTTACAACTCCTTGTTTTGTTTAGAAGAAACCTGTAAATTATATTATTGGGCAAAGTGATAAGTACAAGTCAGAGGGAGAGGCTATCTCAAAAGAAAGTCCATACAGGTTGTATATTCAACAACCGTCCATGAAGAGTCACCCTGAAAGTGAAACAATACAAAATCAGGGAAGGCCGTGCATGTGATGGATTCTTCAGTGCACATGATAAATTCACAAGTGTATAATGGCAATATTGATCCTTAATCCTCTGTTATATTATTAGTTTTTGTAATTAAATCACAAATGTAAAACAGAGAATTCTTTTTCTCATTCGTTGCTCATTCAAATAAATGAAGTGGTTGCTATAACTCTCTTCACTTATGTGTTCAAGGGTTTTACATTTGAGGATGGTCCTAAAAAAGATCTAAACATTCCCAGTTATTCATTATATCAAGTGCAATTGCTATGAATTGTAACTAATTTCTATTTTCCTTTATGATTCGTGTCTGAAATCAAGCAAACCTACCTGTTCTTATCGAATAATACAGCAACATCATTACTTGCTATTCCATTCAGAACGAAATTCAAAACAACTTTGCTTCTTTCCAATCTTATTTTTCACAATGCCATACAGATTCCTCAAAATTATTTCATCAAATGCCTTCCCATAGACATTTTGAAACAACACAATGAGATATTTTCTACAGATAGTTTTCTTTCACTGAATTGGTAGGTGAATTTAATACGTTACCGAAAATTAACTCATGATGCACCTCACAGCAGTGTCCAAAAGATGAATATTAAAAGGAAAAAGAGAAAGCATTTTATGATGTTAAACAGGCAGAGAGTGGCGACTTGGATTAAAAGAAACATGTGAGATGTATTATTGTACAACTGCTAAATACATGTCAGCGGGATGCTCTCCCAAAAGAAATGTCTATACAGACAATATGAGATGGTGTCTGTTTACCATTCACCAACTGCTCATAGAACCTTGGAACAACAAAATAATTGTAAGATAAACAAATTGAGCAAATCCAGCAGAATTCCAGGGAGCTGTCAGCAGACGCGTATCCTACCAGCAAGTCAGTAGTTACAGAAGATAAAGGTTGGGAGCATTTGCATTTATGCGCATGTCCTCCTCCAGCCGCTAGCAGGAATTACATTATGCTATACATGGTTTAGCAAAGCACAAGCTCCCATCCCGCAAATACTTATTCAGGCAACATCATGATTGTGATATACTGCACATCTTTTTTACGTCATAAACGTTTCCAACAGTTGCTAACAGGAGGATCTTTTCTTGTATTGACTCTGTCCCAGGCTCAAAAAGAAGTCCGTAAATACATGCTCATATTCAGGCATTTTTCCATACCCTGCATATTAAGATATCCCATTAAGCATGTCTTCAACACTTTGATAGCAAAATAATGTAAAAACTGCAAGGGCTTAAAAAAGGAAAGAGTACAAGGGCAAGCCATAGCGATCTTGGGACTATTTCAATCAAAAAATTTTATATGACGGAAAAATTCTCATACAAAATGGCAACAAATAGAATAAGAATGAATTTTCACTTGCCTGGGAAGTAGTTGATGTCTATAACATAGAATTGATCTCTAGTCCCATGTTCTCGAATTATATCTAAATTGAACAGCCGGAGACCCTGCGCAAGACAACAAAAAATAAAGTAGATGCAAAATGACAAGGGCAATGACGATATATGTATGCTATTAAAAAGAAACTATGAGAAAATATGAGTATGGATAAACTACCAGTCGGCGACGAAGTTCCTTTGCAAGTTTCTCAAGTAAGGGTTGCGGAGGAAGCTCTGCAGGAGAAGAAAACATGTAAAGATGAATTTTGCCAAAATTTTACAACTATGACCTTCACATAGGTTATCAAGAGCTTAATACAATTCAATGCCGGTGTTGATGCCTAAAGAAAATTCACTTTTGCATAACCAAAGTTAGGAAAAAGAAAACCTCAGACCAATGAAGTTGGGATTTAGGAATTTATCCTGGCATTCGCCCAATACATGTGAGATCATAGGAACTGCATGTTCCCTAGGAATAGTAGTCCATGCTCAAATATCCCCAGACAACTCATTAGTGAAAGAGGCACAATGGTTGAAGGAGGCACGCATCAAAACCCCCACACAATAATGTATGACTCCTTTCTGCTATAATCATCAACCAATTAACCTATAACCTGTAATGCCACATGTTTCAAAAGCTGATAAGACAATCTATGAAGAAGCAAGACAGGATATCTCACCAGCCACACCAGGATCCAGATCAGCATTGTCAGCAGAAGCTGCTGCACAAGATACCCGTGGAAAACGGAAGACACCGGCATTATTGGCAAGTTCCCGTTTACACACATCAGGTAAAGAGAAGCGCCGGACCACCTTTATAGCCTCCCCTACAATATATACTTTGAAGAGAACACCTCCTAAAAACATGAAAAAAAGGCATGTGAAGTGTCATGCCAAGCCTAAGGTGATAATAAGATTAGTCAGATACAATGTAACTCATAACGCTATACCATGGTTAACAAACTCCTGAAGAACAAGCGGGGGTTCAAGTTTTTGAAGTGAGAGTTGATCAAAAGCAAGCGATAATTCATGTGACTTTGCACTCCCATCTGCAACAAGTGGCTTTGCAACTGAAACATTCAAGGGAATTAAGGATGAATTACCAGGAAATGGAAAGGAAATTACAGGAATATGATTTCCTGAAATCAAAAGCGTCTCAAATAAAATTCTAACAGTAACTACTTGGGTTATAATCTCAAAACAAGATTCTAGGCAAACTGATGCATGGCTACAGCCAAACATATGTACAGTAGTCTAGGAAATATTAATGCTCAAGTGATACACACCAATTGGTAGCATCAGCCCAGCTTTTGTGACTGCATTAGGGATGGATGCTGCATCTTTTTTGATAACTAATTGCCTGGGGACATCAACTTTCCCTGCATAAATCATAAAATAAAATCATTTTAAAGGGATAAAAAAAAAAAAAAAAGAGGGGAGAAGACACAGGCAATATACTGGTAATTTGCAGACAACATGAAAGATTACCATAGGAGTTTGACAAATTCATATCAGCAACACACTGGAGCATGGACTGGCGATTGTGTAAATGTTGAATAGCATCTGGAGGATCAAGAACAGTGACTTCTGGATGTGTCTTTCTGTAGTCCTACAATTACAGGAAAATGAAAAAAGTTAAGGGTCGCTGAGAAAATGAAAAGTTACACCAGACACTGAAAGAAAACCCCTGATGACATAAACAAGATCATTTTGAAGGCTATGCCAGGCAAAGCCAATTGGTGAGAAACATTAGCTCAATGCAATTGATACATAATTCTTGAAATAAGATGACAACAAAGAAATAGCAGAGATGATTTTGCTAGTATAATTAGCATCTATAAACAGATTGGAACACATAATAGCATCTACGTTGTGGTGCTTCAATTTTCAGAACAACTCTTACCCATGCAAAAGACCTAATTATAAATAATTAGCTCCAATAGATATTTAAAGGTTTCTGCTTGAAACTCCTCTAACTTCACCCAATGAAGATGTTTTTATTCCGCATTGAAGATTATTGATAATGTAAAAAAACCAATTTACATTTCTGATCAACTGCGTTGTTATAGCTGACTACTCCTCAAATTTGATATGAATTCCAACCAGAATAATCTCTCTTTTCCATGACTTCACCATTGTAAGGGGTACAGAATCATTAAAGTTGATATTATGACAAGGTACATATAACCACCACTTTCCACCAAATACGAAATAACTACTACAACAATAAAGTGGAAAATAACTAGTTATAATAGAGAAATAAAGTTCAAATCAACACTAATTAACAGAAAATGAATAAAATGATGTTAGTAAATATTGAAACTTCAAAGAAATTGTAAACTTTCTCAAGTAGACACTAATTCACCTTGGTGCATTTTTCCAACTTGTGGAATAACTATTTATGAACCCACATAACCAAAAGAGTGATAATGCAAACTTAATAATAATAGTCAAACAATCCTATTTTCCTTGCAAAAGTAAATATTCACAAATGACAGAGACTTCAAGCATGAAATTACATTCAGAGTTACAGCAGCCAGCAACCCTGAAATACTATTCATGTAAAATTTATGGAAATGTTAGACTATCATTCTTATCTAAGCCTTATCATAAGTTAAACCTAAATACTTAAAATCGCGAGTCAAGTCATCACTTTTTTTAGAACACAAGCAACTCAATCTAGCTGAGATCAGAAAGTTTGCAGCTAAGATTCTACCACATTCAACTATTGATTGCTTCCAGCAATCCAAAGAATAGTTGTTCAGAAAGCATGATCCTAGAAGGTGAATATCTAAGACTAGAATACAGGTATGCAAAAGATTTTGAACTAGGGTTGAGAGAGCCATCTAACATTCAGCTGATAAAAGGGCGTAATACAGCAGCCATCTCACATTCGGCTGATTAAAAGGGGTTAACAGAAAAGAAAAATCTTTTGCAAATAATTCTTAGGAAAACCTGAAGGAACCAGCTAGATGGTCATGGAAGTGGAAAAATTCCTCACTTGCTGCCTCGACCTCAACTATCAAGTCATGATGCATGGAGGAGGAAGGAGCAAGCACTCTGCAAATTACGTCAGACAGGAATGAGATTTAAGCATTTAAAAGTTAGTGGTATTTGATCCTCAGCCTTGATAGATATTGTTTGGCACATCATATCCAAGTCATCAACCAAACATGATTTCATACTTGGTCTACCCTAATATTTAGAAGCTAGTAAGACAAAAATAGAGATAATGAAATCAAAGAAGGGACCAACCTCAAGAATTTGTCCCCACTCCTTTCCAGTTTGCTGCATTTGAAATATAAAAAATAAAAAATAAAAAAAAAATAAACAAAGACATTGACATGTGTTAGATAAGAGTTGTTATAAGTGCCAAAACTACATAAATATATGCAAGCAAAAACAGCTAAACATGAATTTGTATGAGTGTGTCAATGAAAACAGCAGAGAAATCTTTCCCCAATGAGAAGTTCTTTAAAAATCATGGCTGTATTAACAAGCTCCTATGAAATACCAAAGAACATTATGCAATTTTCAAAGTATTAATCACTTTACTATAATTCCAAAAAGTAGATGAAGCTATACTAGAATTTAGAAAAACAAAAGAAAACCCAACCTTATGCAACACAATGTCGAAAGGACCTTGATCTGAAAGAGGTCTGCTTTGATCAATTGCAACAAATAGGATCCCTTTATTCCTGCACCAACCCAACATTTTATACATGAATAATCCAAAGACCTATGGAACAAATGAGAAAGAAAAATGCATCTAAAAATTAAGATAACCAAAAAATTCAAGTTCCACAAACCAAAACACAAACATTGCTTACCTTCCTAAATATTACATCAAAAGAACTTGGACCAATGAATCAGTACATGCATAAGAGTTGCATCACGCAATCATTACATCCAGAGATGCAGAGTCATATCCAAAACAGAGGATTTAACCATGTATAAACATCTACTAGCATTGTAACATAACCCATATATATAAACTGATAAATTTGCACTAATGCAACACTGCTAATTACTGAGTAAATGATAATAACAAACAGGAATTACTGATAATATAAATTGCCTGGGTTAGAATCCGTGAGAACAGTAACACCAAATATAGAGGTGCATTCTCCAATTATGCATTTACAGTTCTCGAAAAAACATAAAAACGGTAATATCCTCCATATATAATTTTAGGACACAGAAGTAATTGCACTGATAATAGAGAAAACGACTGATAAATAACTTGAAAAATATAATAGAAATCTGTTGACTTGTTGGGCCGTTTAGATTTATTTTGATTTACTTCACTTTCTCGACAGCCAAACGAAAAGGACATCATGCAAATAGCAGAATATTCCACTCTGAAGACACCAAAAAAAATCTAAAACAGAACACACAAAAAAAAAAAAAAAAAAAAAGGAAACAAAAAAAAAATCAAAGAAAAAACGTGGAAAACACTTCCGAAACCAAATCTGCGGCCTTAGATTACAGAATCGAAACACGTATTTCCATTCTAATCGATTCGGAACTTTGAAAATTTTTCAATTATAATTATGATTTAATTTCGTTTGTTATCCCCTTAAATGTGATTAAAATTTAGATTTAGATTTACCTAGCTAAACCCTCGAGCTTGGGCTGCAAGAAGCTCTTAATTTTCTTGGAGGTAAGAGCATAACCAACAACAACGTGTTTCCTCTGGAGAGAACGAATAGATGAAATATCCTCCTCATCGTCACTCTCAACAACATCATCATCATCTTCTCTTGTTGTTTTTCCATTTCTATGAAAGGGTACAATCTCCTCCTGCAGCCTCATGCTCAATAGAAAATAGAAACCCTAATTTTTCAATTTCACGGTGTTCTGTTCTTTTCAGAAACAGGAAATGCCGGTATCGATAAACAGAGCGACGACGGTGGCTGAGGAGAGTGAATTTGGTTTCAGAAACGTGAGATTAAGTTCGCCGGAGAAGATGGATTTGGCGGAGAAGAAAAGGAAAAGTCGGTTTTAGAAAGAGAAGGAAGATAGATAACGATGTGGGATCACGAAAATTTGTGTGTGGGTGGGTGGAGAGAGTATGAGAGATAGCTTAGGGGTTTCTTTTATATATTATATGTATATATGTGCGCGCGCTCAGTAGCTAGAGGATGTGGGATTTTATTTTTATTAATGAATTATAAAAGGAGGTGGAATTTAATTTAATTTAATTTAGTAATTTAATATGTAACGCTATAAACATACTTAAACAAAATTCATCAATAAATATATTCATCTCATAAAAAAAATAACAAATATATATATAGATATATATTAATTTAATTTAATTTAATATGATAAAGTTATAGTATTATATTATCTCTGTTTCGAACAATGTTTTCAAACTCGGCCCGGTCTTAGAACCGGTGAAGGCAGAGGGTCACGGGTTAGAGGTCGAACTGGAGTCAAACCGGGATCGAACCGAAATTTTAAATAAATTAATATATTTATTATTTATATGTTAAAAAAATATAATATACATATAATTAAAATTAATAAACGTTATTAGAGTAAGTAATGAACATTATTTAAAAGAAATATGAATTTGA
>CATKHJ010854253.1:0-17401 GCA_949750685.1 Vernicia montana
ATTTTCTTTGCATATTGCCTTTTCCTTTATCCCCTCTTTTAGTTATTTCTTTTATTTTTAATTTATCGTATTTCCCCATTTTCTTTATATGCTCCCTCTCTCCTTTAATCCTTTTCTTTAGTTAATCACTTTAGAAAGGCATGTTAATTAGAACTTAATTTAATTAACTTGATTTTGAATTAATTTTTTTGTTAATTAAAACCTGACTTAATTAACAACTTGGTAATAAATTTTGTTTGATTAATCAATTAATCAACCCACCTTTTAATCAATGAACCGAAACATGATAAAAGGCTCAGACTAAAATAAACCCCCTACGTAAGAAGGGCGAACTACGTGGATTTTGATTCTCATTCAAAGGGATACGTAGGCATGCTTGTCTAAAGCATCGAATCCAATTAAAATAAACTTTCTTTCTCTTTCACTTTCTTCATATAATTTAGATTTTGTGTTTTCATTTATTTCTTTGTTTAGTTACTTTTATTATGGATTTAATTTGGGGAATGTGTGACTCTCTTAGAACCTATAAGGGCTAGAGGGAGTATCCCCTAATTTGGTTTATGTTTATAAATTTATTGCTTTCTTTATTTATTTCTTCTAATATTTCTTTTATCGCTTTGCTTTACTTTAATTCATACATATTCAATTGTTCATTCATTTATAATTGTTTATGAATTTTATTTTAAGCCATTTTTGTATTAGATTTGCCAAACCAATTAAATGAACCGAAAACCTAGTCCCCGAATCCTCTTTGCTAATCGAGGACTAGTGCGCTTTTTCATTGGATAATAATTGGAGTCAAAAATGAGTTTTTTGTTTATATTTTCCCAAATAAAAATAAATTAAGATGGGGACTCCTAATGCACCTTTTAAAAATCAACCAATCTGAACCCTAAAGTTCCATCATGAGTTCAAACCCGAATGAGCATTTTGATCCCCTCTAGCGGATCGGACCGGTGCTTAGGCGAGGCCTCACACTATCAATGTTCAACAAATGGTTATTTAGGAAATTTATTTTCAGTAATACCCATTCACTTTATCACATGAGTGACCACTAGAGGGATCGACCTCTTTTTTCTTTTATCAGTTCACTTTCATATTATACTGCAGTTCATATGCATCATTTTGAGCAAATTTAAAGTTTTATTCATATAATTATTCACACTAGTATACATATATTCCTATACATACTAGTTCTTTCATATTCACAACATTTATATATATATCACACAAGATGATAAGGATTCAAACATATATGGGTAACGCATAACTATCTTATTGATGGATTGTAATTGACAATAAGGAATCCAACGCTTCATGGTTCAACTTATATACTATGACTCTTAAAGTTAATAAGTCTATACTAGACTTAAACTTATGCTCTGATACCAACTTTGTCACATCCTGTCTTTGAGATGTGACGGTCCTAGGGCATAGGGAGACATAAGGTCATCTAAACCTGTAGAACCCCCTATTATATACTATACTAAGCACATTATACAATGTACATATATCTGGGATCATAACCTGTAAATCCATATTCAAATATTTAACATATCTTAGGAAGGTATCAAAGTAGATCAATAAGATCCCAATACATTAGCATTCGTATTACCTATCTTCATTCATTCATAGCAGTTATCATTTATGATATCCAATATCATCATATTATAATTACAAACCATTATTAGCAATCTCTAATATCAGTAATAAATTCTAAAGACCATAATGACCATGGAGTTCTAGATTAAACTCTTTGAAATACAATAATATTACAATTTTGAAATCAAAATAACCATTTGCAACAAAGGAAACCCCAAGCTAAGAAATTAAGCTTGAGAATTACCTTGCTTGACCTCCAGTATTACCTGAAAAATTATAAACCATTAAAAAGTGAGATATACTCAGTGAGCACGTGATAACTTAATAGAATATGCAAGCAGGTAAAGAAATGATCATGATATGAATTCAATAATAACCTGTATCAATGAGAAGTTATAATATAATGAATTTTATATTTGAGCATTTTACTAGAAATCAATATAATTGGAAGCAGTATACTTCCTACGTGTAAATAATTGGAGTGGCGGCTAATGCCCTGCTCACCCTTATATAAATAACTGGAGTAGCGGCTAATGCCCTGCTCACCCACATGTAAATAACTGGAGTGGCGGCTAATGCCTTGCTCACCCATATGTAAATAACTGGAGTGGTAGCTAATGCCTTACTCACCCACATGTAAATAAGAGCGCAAGATTGATCTTATGGCTAGGACCATCAAACCCTTCCTAGTTAAGGCCTGGATACGCTCACCCTATCCGCGGATTTTTACCATGTGCACAAGGTCTAATGTATTACCCCACATGAGTTGGGAATTTCTGCATTCAAGTATATCAATGGTAGAACAGTAATTACATAAATGAAAGTATAATATCAGTTCAGTTCATGAGAATCCAACAACGGTTTGGATACAACTCATGATTTCCAATTGTTTCAGTGATATAGTTGACATATAAATAAAATACAACTATGCCTAAGGCCATTAGGTGTAACTCCAACATGAAGGTATGAGATATCAACTTGGTATTCATGGTTCAAGTACAAGATAATGTTAGAGTTTTCAATATTTGATTCAAGAATGAATAACATTTCAATTGTGAATACACATATTATATTAAGGTATCACATACTCACCTCTTCGCCTATGCTCCTAATAAGCAACACAAGCAATACGGGTGCTCCTCAATCTTTTGGAAACCTTCCTTATCTTTATTTCCTTTGGTCTCTACAACCATTCACATCATTCGTATTACACTTTGAACCTTACTGTGAACCCTCAATTTTGCACTCTCATGAAGCTGCCGCAGCTTGACACTTGCTAAATTTTATGTGCTACGCAAAGCCGATAAACGATTTATTTCTTCCAACACAAACTGATATCACTTTTTTGACCTTGATTGGACTTTCTGTACCAGACAATATTTTCCCAAAACTGACCAAATTTTCCTCAAAAATGACTGCCAAAATGTCCGATAATTAATTTTGAATCTACTACCACTGACCGATAATTTTTCAGACTTCATAATACCCCAAAAACTGACCCGGAACTCCCAAAAACTGACCAAAAAATCAAACCAGAAAGCGAAAAGGCCCGGAACCCGAGACAGCTAGCGGACGTCCACGAGGTAGTCTCGCGGATGCCTTAGATGTCTCGCGTCTTCTGGCTCATCCACACTGACGCGCCTGACACGCATCGTACTGACGTGTGTCAAACGCATCAGTACGAGGGGCTGACATGTCAGTTTCGTACTAACACGTCCACCAGACGTCCTGGCTGACGTCCGCGAGATGACCTCACGAACGCGCATGGTTCTAATGAGCGTCTGCGAGCGCGTCTAGTGGCTGTCCTCTTTTTTTCGAAATACCCATTTTGCCCCTCCTTTAACCCACTTTTTAAGCCCTTTTTGGTCTTTTTCACCCCCCATCTATTCCTATAAATATCCCACTCCATTTTCACTTCAAACCACACCTTGGGCATTTGTGATTGCTATCCACTTGCTCCCTTCTCTCTCTCTTTCTCTAATTAATTTTCTCACTCATTTTGAGTAATCTCAATTAGTTAATTAATTAAAAATTAATTTTAATTAATTTCTCAATTAGTTTTCACTCAATTTGATTAATTAATCATTTTAATTAATCACTTTAATTAATTAATCCTTTTAATTAATTAATAATTGGGTAATTAAGAAAATCATCAAATTAATTTCCTTTTTTCCAAAAAACCAACCTTGTTCTACAAAACGAAACTCCAATCCGGCAAAACCACCCTCCCACCATACAAACCCACAAAGAAGGTATAATCTTTTATCCTCACTTAAACCCAAACCAAATCAAACCAATCAAATCTGATTGATCCATAAACCCCTCCACCTCACCGTGGAATGAATTACGTGGATTTTGATCCCCATTCAATGGGATACGTAGGCAAACTTGGAATCTAAATCCAAGTTTCAAATCCAAATCCCAATCAATCCCTTTCCCTTTTTATTTTCCATGCAAATGTCAATTTATATTTTTCTTGTAAAATTTCAATTAAACAATTAGTTAATTATTTTTGGAGTGAATGAATGATTTTGTGATTTCCCTAGTACCCATAAGGGCTAGAGAAAATGCTCTCCTTTACTTGTGGATATTTAAATACTTGCCCTTTATTCTTCCATATATTTCATAATAATGTCATGCTCATACATTATAAATCGTCATTAATACTTGTCATCCATGAAATCATTTTTCAAGTCAAATTAAACTAAAGAGCCAAATTGAGATTATTTAAACCAAAAATCTAGTCCCCGAGTTCAACCTGGTTTGAGGATTAGTGACTTTATCCTTGGGTAAATTAATCAAAGATTAATAAATTGGAGTCAAATTGGGTTTTTTCTTAATTTTTTCATTTAAATAAATTAGGGTGGTGACTCCCGAATCTCTTTCAAAAATCAAACATCAATTTTCTAAAGCGATAGCCGCTTCCAATCGTGAGTACCGAAACTCGTACCTAACCTCCCTTAAAAATCACTTAGCCTTTCTTTAAGGCTCCAGAGCAAGGGGAGGGGCATTTAGGCGAGGCCTCACACTTACTTGGTGAATCATTCTATTTTATCCTTAACTTATAATATCGATCTTAGTAATCTTAACTTAGGATCCAACTTTGTAATTCTATTAATAAATAATTGTTTTAAGTTGAATTCAATATATTTGATTCACATATACACATAACACAATTTATAGTGTACACATGTTCATTTCCATAATTTGGCTGAATAGGCCTAGGTATAATCCCTAGTCATATGATTCCAATTCCCTTATTCAATTTCATATACAATCAAGGCATCGCATAAACAATTCACTTACATTGTTACAATAATTAAAAGTTAAAAACTTAATATATTTATCAATTACCATTTACCATATACATATAAAAATCATTTGAACACATTTGGTGGCATTAAAACAATAAGCTTTCACGTATTTTCTATTAACCAAGTATGACCTCTCGGTACTATTTCTATCATAATTCGTGTTCTACTAATCCAAATGGGTTGATTATCTTTGAATATCAAAATAGATATATCAATATACAATATATCCAAAATTGAGCTTAAAATATGCTCTACGGAGGATATGGTGATCATACAAATTCTGTTCTATTTCTGTTGCAGTGATAGACTGAGTGCACTTCACTTATTTAGATACATCTAAATAAGTTGAGTAAGTATGCTAAGGAAATTGTACCGACTGAAGCTGTGAGGATAAAAATGTTCAGAAGGGGGTTAATTGAGCCATTGCATAACACTTTGTGTGCAATCGAGTTTATTTCTCTATTGAAGTTGATTGATAAAGCGAAATAGATGGAATCCAAACACAATAAGGAGAAAGCTGAGTAAGAGCAAAGACAAAAGAATAAAAATAAGAGTCAAGGGAGCTATGGAAAAGGAATAGGGAGTGGATCACACGCTAGAGTTCTAGAGTATGCATTTCAAACTATGAGTTATGATCAGTCAAGGGGAATTGGAGCTAACAGAGCACCAAATAGGAATACTTTTGTAGCATCTACATATGGAAATGTTAATTCTATGCCCATATGTTCTGTCTGCAAGAAAAAGAATGGAGGGACTTATGAGTTGGTTACTGGAGCCTGCTTGAAGTGCGGTCAAATGGGCCACTTCTTAAAGGATTGCCCACGAATAAGAGAGTGACAGAACACACCAGCAGGATCGCAATTTACAGTCAAATGTCAAGACAGAGTATTGAAAATGCTGGGACATAAGGACAAGGATGGGGATAAGCATCCGGAATAACTCAACCTGCAGTAGGCAGGCGAAGAGGCAGATTATTCGCACTCAACCAGCAAGAGGCACCTACAGTAGATGTTACAGTGACAAGTATTACTCATATTTGATTTGAGAGAGCACATATTTTATTTGACTTGGGGATAACATGCTCTTTTATTTCATCATCTTTTACAAATAAGTTGGCTAGAGATTAGTGATAAAAAGCTCTCGGGTAACTATCCCACTAACTAGGTAGATGAGGGAACAAGTGAAGTTCCAGTAGGATGAAATTAACAAGTTCAAAGTAGTTCAAAGTAACGTAATAGAAAGTAAGTCATAGTGGAAAGGAAATAATAGTGTTACTTGAAATTATAAATGTTTAATATGCTTAAATGGTGAACTAGTTACTTCTTAAAAAAAATTCGAGTACAAATTTTCTTTAAGGGGGTAGAATGTAACATCCTAGGTGACCCTAGGTCACTAGAGATTCGGAGGTAGTCTAAAACTAAGTTAAATAGTAAAAAAATGAGGAAGAAAATAGAAAGAAAAGATTTGAAACCTTAAATAGAGCGTGAGTTTGAAAATCGGTATGATAAGCGTGAAACCGATGGATTTTGACTCTGTGATTTTTTCTCAGATTTTGACTTAGGAAAATTTACAATTATAATAATTGTTTATGAAGTTAGGACCCTAAAAATTAGATTAAAATATTTATGGACATAAATTACTAAGTTTAGTATCAATTTAAGTGAGAAAGGGCAAAATAATCATTTTACTTAAGTATAATTATGATATTTGACTTTGGTGATTATCTAAAAAATAAAATAATATGTTAATAGAATTGTGGTTGCCGATCAAGCTTGGAAATAAAATAAATGGGATTAATTGGAGATTTTAAGTAATAAAATAAAACAAAAACAAAAGTATAGGATAAGTATCATACACCTAACACTAACTCACTATTATTCAAAACACTACAATATAAGGAAGAGAGGAAGAGAGGGAGAAGAGAAGGAAAAAGAAAATAGAAGAGACATTCAAGGTAATTCTTAGTTTTAAACTTACTTGCTTAAATATGTTAAGTATGAACTAGAGAGTTGAATAGGTTTTATTGGAAATTCTCTTCCTTTTCACTTTATGCTCATTTTGGGTTTGGAGAAATTTTTGAAGGGGACTACTTTGTTTGTGTTGAATGAAGAAAAGAAGCTTGTGTGATATTGGTCTAGTGAAGGAAATGGAAGGAAACGTGATGAAAGTAATAAAAGGAAGAAGAAACCTAGAATTGGTTGGGTAGTGAAGTGCAGTGACTTGGGGGTCAAATTCAGGGACACTAAAGCCTGAATTTGACCTTGGTCAAAACTAGAGAGTTATATGAAAGAGAGTGAGGTAGATTTTAGTGAAAGGGCTTAGTCAAATTCATAGTGAGTAGAGAGTTATTAAGCATGCACTAAGGCTGTCCCTGTAAACGGGGTCATTAAGGATACAGAAATTGAAAGTTAGACTAGAGGGTCTTAAAGGCAGAATTAGTGTGAGCTCAAAACTAATGAGTTGTTTACTTATATGTCTAATTTAACTAATGACTTCCACATTAGGATTGCCCCTGTATGCAGGGCTAAAGGGGATATAGATATTGAGCCATAATTTTGAGGGGTTTAGAGACAGAAATAGTGCAAGGACAAAACATATGAAATTATTTCTAGGATGTATATTTTAATTCAGTGAAAGAATTGTAGTATTTGGCCAAGTGAATAGGAAGTTATAGTGAAAATATTGGGAGTAACTCAGCTTGTATAGGACAATGAAGCAGGGAAGGATTAGAAATTACATTAAATTTTGTGTAGGGCGTAGAATCATCTAAAATTTTAACATGTTATGCCCTTTTGTATTAGTTTTCCAATGCCTTAAGAATCAGGGCAATTGGAGTATTGTATTTAGAGAAATGGAAGAAATAGTGGGGCTAGGTTAGGAAAAGATCCTATAGACATATTTTAATCTTTGATGTTTTAATGAATTTGCTTATGCAAATTAAACTTATTGAGTTCATGTATTGTGTGTAGTGGATCCTGAGGAAGAAGGCAATCCTCATATAGAGTAATTAAAGCAAAGTTAGTGAAGACAAATGCAAACAAGTGAGTGTATTCTATGCTTTTATGTATATGGAAAATGCCATCATTGCTTTCCTGATTGAATTATCCACATTGTAGTTGAAACATAAATTACTTGTGTCTTGAACATTAACTTTGAACCTATTCTTAAATTGTGTTAAATCCATATCCGAATTGAATTGATAGTGATACTTATACATTTTTCAGATTCCTAGAGAATCTTATTTGTTATAGTGTTCCATTGATTTTTCCTACCTATTTTATCATATTTATTGTTGAATTGAACCTTTCTCATTATTAATTGTATATTGATTGAAATACCAAAAATGGTACAGTACTATTGTCCTTAATGCAGAGATTCCCTTTTTATGGTGTGGGGAACACCAAACTTTGTGCACATTGAATTGACCATTGCTAGGAGGGATTTTGAATGCCCTAGCCATAAGGTTTAGCTAACCTTATGTTGTGGTATTGCTCCATAAGAAGAGCCTCTGCCACTAGTGTAGTGTTGATAAATTTCGTTCTCATCTAGTGAATCCATATTTCTGCTGAACCCTAGTGCCAGTGTTATTGATATTGCCTTCATTGCTATCGTTCTTAATATTTCCATCATTGTTATATATATATTGAATCCTTGATCTTATTGTGAAACCAAACTATAGTGAATCGAGTGAACTGACCCCATGTGTATAATTGTTTAGAAGGTATTCACTGAGTTTTACTCACTCCCCTCCCCTTATTTTTTTTACCGGAGTAAAAGTTTATCAGTGCAGCTGAAGTTTTATTATTCACTTGAAGCTAGAGGTCAATGTAAGGAAAGGATATTGTGTTTTGATGATTGTCTAATTAGATGTAAAAAAACATATGTTAATAAAATTAGTGTAATATCTAGATTCTCTATAGTACCTAAGAATCCTAAGCTAGTGTTGTAAATGTTCTAATATATATATGATAATTCTAGTCAAAGACTTATTATAATTATTTTGTATAAAAGTATAGTTAATTATTGAATTATGAGATTGACCTTGAAAATAAATCATTATATGTGAGAAAATATTGGAACAATTTGTATTGGCTGTGAAGTTGAGGATATAAGGAAGGAAAATTATTGAAAGTGTAATTTGCCTTACAGGTTTTGTGTTCTGGGAAAGTTATGTGTACTGTCAGCTTGCTGCTGGAATTGTACTAGTTTCTTAATGTGATCGGGTTCTACGAATTTTTGGTGGTCTTAGGCCTACCCATGCCCTAGGACCGTCCCATCTCGAATGTGGGATGTGACCAAAAAAAAAAACCATGAAAATTTTCCAGAGATATTCCAACTCGCTGGAATTCAACTTATAAGTTATTAAATGAATCTTTTTCTTACAAAGAATTGTTTTGTAATTTTTTTGCAAATTTTATTAATGATTTTGAAATATATCCACATCAAAGGAATGTGTGCAAAAAAAATTTAGATGTTCTTAAAGTTTTCAATGATGCAACTTATACATTTTATGGTGTTTATTTTCCCACTTCCCTTTTATTTTTTATGGAATGTATAAATATTGTCTCTGTTTTGCATGAAAATCAAAATGATCAAGATTTGAAAGAAACAATTAAAATGATGAAAACAAAATGGCTTGCATATTATGAAGATTTTCCACCATTTTATCTTGTTGCTTTTGTTTTTTATCCTAGGATTAAAATTGATGTTTTGCAAGATTATTTAACAATTTATTATGATTCTTTAGGACATTTAGAAAATGTTAATCCTATTGCAATTATACTTCAAGTTAGGAACACAATTGTTGATTTATATAATGAATATTGTAGTAGTATAGCACAACCAGTAGTGAATTTGGGACAATTATTCTTCTATCTAGATCACAACAACTAATTCTACAAAGATAAAAAAGACTTAGGGCTTCAAACACCATCTCTGAATTTGAAATTTATCTAACCACTTCTTTTGAGTTTTGTGATGATGTATTAGTTTCCAGTTTTTCTATGTTAGAATGGTGGTAAAAGCATTCAAGTTCTTTTCTGATTCTCTCCTCCATTGCCAAACAAATTCTAGTTACTCATGTCTCCATTGTTGCACTTGAACAAGCTTTTATTACCGGTGGTAGTATTTTGGACGAGACTCATTCGAGTATGTTCCCCGATTCTCTTGAGGCACAAACTTGTCTTGATGATTGGACTAGAGTGGAAAAAAGGACTTAATAGAATAAAAATGAGGAGTATGAAGATTTTTATTACACTTTCGATGGAACCGGCACTAGTACAAGTACGCCATAATCGTAAAGGTAAGGGGGCATTAATCAAATAATAAAGGTAAGTGAACTATGTGGGCTTTGATTCCTCTACACCCCAAAAGGATACGTAGGCAACTTAATTTTTACAAATTAAGTTCAAGCCCTTTTTTCTTTTAATTTTTTTTATCAAATATAAAGTATTTGTTTAAAATTAAAAATTAAAAAACTTATCATCAAATAACCAATGAATAATGTTGACCTAAGTTAAGTTTTCAACTTAGTCAATCTCTATTTTGATCTTGATAATCAAATTGAATTAATCTAACATTTCATCAAAGTGTGTTTTTACAGTTTAGATGACTTAAAAAACCTTGAGATTGAAGAACTTAGAAATTTCTCTAAGTGTTCTGCCTGACGTGTAATTCGCGCTCGCAATAAGGACAAAATCAGTATCGCGATGGAAACACATTAATCGCGACTGTGATTAAGCTATTGGTATGAAATACACAATTCATCCAGAAGAGTTTGCGGTCAGAGTCGCAAATGCAACCCTGAGCGCTAAAAGCATATCGCGACCGCGACAAGGATGTTGCGACCGTAACATTCATAAGCTAGAGAAGAGTTGCAACGATAACATCAACAGTGAACGAGATTTCACCACGTGGCACTAGCCGTTTGAGTCACATGAACATTGCGCTCGCGAAATAAAAGTAGCGATCGTGAGAATTGGATAGTGACCGCAATTCTTGTCTGACAGGGTATTTAATGCAGATTTTGTAGCTATTGAAGTTTGATTTTGTTGAAAACTTTTGTAATAGCTCTTTTGATGGAGGCAACCTATAAATACCCCATCAAAAGACTTGAAGAAACATCCAATTACCATTCAACAACCAAACTCTTGTAAATTTAATTCTCAAGCTTTCATTTTCTTTCAAACACCTTGTGTGTTAGTTGTAAGAGCATTCATTGCTCAAAGGTTTAGTGTTAGCCATTAAACACTATCTAGGTTAGGAGAGTGATCCTTGCAAAACTCTTGTTGGGTTTGAGTGTTAGTCATAGTGACAACACTTGTGAGGTTCTGAGTATGAGCCTATTGAAAACACTTGTAAAGTTTGGTGTGAGCTTAAATACTAAGTTGGGAGTGAACTTGTCAAAACTCCATTGATAATGAAATACCCAATTGTTGATTGGGGAGTGGATGTAGGATTGGTTATAATCCGAACCACTATAAATCCTTGTGTCCGTCTATTCTTCCTTACTTTCTTTCAATTAAATTTTTAATTGCCCACCAATTCAACCCCCCTTCTTGGTTCATCTTGGGCTACAAATGGTATCAGAGCATCGGTCTCATTTCTACAAGCTTAATTGCGTGAGAAAAGATCTAAATGGCCAACAAAGGGATCAATCACCTCAAGCCTCTCTTTGATGGCACCGATTATGCCTATTAGAAGCATAGAATGGAAGTTTATCTTGATAGTGACCTTGTGGATTTATAGGATAGCATACTTGAAAAATGGAAGCCTCTATCAAATGTGGTTGATGTTGTTGAAGAGTTGATTCCAAGAAAGGAATGGGTGGAGGCTCAAAGAAGAGCCAATGGAAAGAATAAAAGAGCAATGACAATTCTTCTTAGTGCTTTTTCTAGAGAAGAATGTGGAAGAGTTCAACAATGTACAAGTGCTCATAGCACTTGGAACACTTTGGAGAACTATCATGAAGGCTCCAAACAAGTCAAATCCAAGAAAATCCAAATGCTTGTTCATGAGTATGAACTCTTAAAGATCAAGCCAAATGAGAATGTGACCGATATGACCAATTGATTCCTTAGCATAGTCATAAGCTTAAAGAAGTTTGGAAAGAGTTATTCTTTGGAAGACGTCAATAACAAAATTCTTAGAGCACTTCCAAAGAAGAACTTTGAATCCAAAGTGTCATCCATTGAAGAAGCTCATAATCTTGATAGGCTTCCAATGGATGTCCTTATTAGGAAGCTTCTCACTTATGAGATGACTTTGGAAAAGGAAGAAGTTTAAGTTAAGAAGAAAAAGGCTCTTGCTCTCAAATGCTCCAAAGATTATGATGAATAAAGTCAAAGTGACTTGGATGAGAGTGAAGAAGAAGATGATGAATTGACAATGCTTTCAAGAAGAGTGAAGGAGATCATTAAAAGCAAAAAAAAGATATCTTTTAGAAAGTCTCCTTTCAACTCTACCTCAAATGCCAATTCCAATAAAGAAAAGAAAAGTGAGGTGACTTGCTATGAATGTGGGAAGCAAGGCCACATCAAATCGGAATGTCCCAAACTTAAGAAGAATAAGAAGTGGGACAAGGAGAAAAAGAAGAACTTCAAGGCTACATGGGATGAGGACTCTTCCAATGATGAAAAAGAGGAAGAGGTTGCTAATATTTGCTTCATGGCCTTGAAGGACTCTCCTAATGAGTGCTCTACATCTCATTCTTATGATGATTTAAATAATGATAGTGATGATGATGCAGATAATGATGAAATTTTAGAAGCCATGGTTTTAAAATGTGAAAAATACTTTTCAAAAATGAAGTTTTATAAAGAAAAATATTCAAAACTTAAGGAAGATTTTAAAGGCTTAGGAAAACTTGTTTTGAGTTTGAAAACATCCAATGCTACCCTCAAAAGTTCACTGAATGAAGTATCTTCTAAAACTTCCTCTCTTAAATCTTTATATAAGGAAAACAATTCTTTAAAATTGGAAGTTGAGGAATTGAGAACCTCCATTTCAAAATTTCATAAAGGGAAGGAAGCTTTGAATACACTCATTGTATCTCAAAGGCCACCCCTTGTAAAATATGGTCTTGGCTTCAATAATTCATCTACTTCTACATCCTCATCCCCCTTGTTTGTTAAAGCCTCTACACCTCAAACTTCTAGCATAGAGGTTGTTCATAAGAAGGTAAATGCACACACAAAACCTTTAAATCCTAAAAGGATTGAGAAAGGTTCACATGACTCAAGAGCCAAGCCTCAAAGAGTCAATTATGCATTTAAATACAATAAGAAGTATGATCAAAATCACCCGCAATCACAATATCATTCATGCTCTTGTGTGCATCATAAAAATATTGCAAATGGGCTAAAATTTCATAACAAAATGGCAAAGCATAAAGAGACTTACAAGTCAAAGCTAAAATGCCATTATTGTATTAAGGAAGGCCACATCAATATATTTTTCTATATTAGGAAGGCTCAACTAAAGCTTGAGGAACCTTCCAAGACTAACCTCAAAGGACCCAAATATGTTTGGGTACCTAAGAAAAGATAAATTGACATTTCTTGTAGGTATGCCTTAAATCCACAACAAGTGAAAGTGAATGGCATGTAGATAGTGGATGCTCAAGGCATATGACCGGAAATGCAAGCCTTTTCATCTCATTGAAGAAAATGCTTGGAGGGATATCACATTTGGAAATAATGCCAAAGGTAAGGTAATTGGTATTGGATCAATTGGTAAGGAAGGTTGTTCCCTAATTGAAGATGTTAATTTAGTTGATGGTTTAAAGCATAATCTATTAAGTGTAAGTCAATTATGTGATAACGGTAATAGAGTCATCTTTGACTCCAAATAATGTCTAGTCTCTACTTTGGTAGATGATAAGGTGATGTTCAAAGGATAAAGAGATGGAAATACCTACATAATTAACTTATACAATTTATCTAACCACAATTTCAAGTGTCTTGTGTCTATTAGCAATGAATCTTGGCTTTGGCATAAAAGGCTTGGTCATGCAAGCATGGAGTTGATTCATAGCCTAAGCAAGGATGAGCTAGTTGATGGATTTCCAAAGATCAAATTTTCAAAGGACAAGACATGTGGACCATGCCAAATGGGGAAACAACCTAAGTCTTCCTTTAAGTCAAAGAATGTTGTAAGTACTTCTAGACCCCTTCAACTTAATCAAATGGATTTATTTGGACTGAGTAGAGTTGCTAGTTTGAGTGGAAAGCTATATGTACATGTACTTGTTAATGATTACTCTAGATTTACTAGGGTTAGTTTCTTAAATCATAAGAGTGATGCTTTTGATGCCTTTAAAAGTTTTGCAAAGAAAGTTCAAAATGAAAAAGGATATTTGATTTCAAAAGTTAGAAGTGATCATGGAAAAAAAAATTGAAAATGAATCTTTTGAAAACTTTTGCATTGAATTTGGTATCTCTCATAATTTTCATCCCCTAGAACACCCCAACAAAATGGTGTTGTAGAGAGGAAAAATAGTACTTTAGTGGAAATGGCAAGAACAATGCTTAATGAGTATAGTCTTCCTACCCGTTAACACTTCTTGTTACATTGCAAATCGTGTTTTTAAAAGACCAATTTTAAATAAAACATCTTATGAGTTATGGAATGAAAGAAAACCAAAGATTTCATATCTTAGAGTATTTGGTTGCAAGTGCTATATATTGAATACCAAGGATAATCTTGGAAAATTTGCATCCAAAACGGATGATGGTATCTTTCTTGGCTATTCCACCACTAGTAAAGCTTATAGAGTCTTTAATAAAAAATCTTTAGTTGTTGAAGAGTCTATGAATGTTGTTTTTGATGAATCTAGTAAGCTTGATCTTGGGAAAGGTAGTGTTCTTGATGATTTTGTAGGTGAGTTTGAAAATCTTGAAATTAAGGACAACTCAAGGGAAGAAGAAGTGAATGAAGAACCTTAACAAGATGTAGAAGCTTAACCTCAATAATAAGAGGATCATACCCAAGGACTTCCAAAAGAATGGAGCTATCCCAAGGATCATCCCAAAGATCTCATCATTGGTGAAACTTCTAAGGGAGTAAGTACTAGATCTCATTTTAAAGCTTTAGATAATAATCTTGCATTTGTTTCTCAAATTGAGCCAAAGACTATTGATGAGGCTCTAAATGATGAATGTTGGGTGATTGCTATACAAGAGGAACTCAACCAATTTGAGAGAAACAAAGTTTGGAACTTGTTCCTAAATCCAAAAATAATCCAATTATTGGATGTAAATGGGTATATAGGAATAAGTTAGATAAGCATGGTTTCATCACTAGAAATAAAGCTAGATTGGTTGCCAAAGGGTATAACCAAGAGGAAGGCATAGACTATGATGAAACTTATGCTCTGGTGGCAAGATTAGAAGCCTTTAGAATATTATTAGCATATGCATGTCACCTGAATTTTAAATGGATGTGAAAACTGTATTTTTAAATGGTTTTATTGAAAAGGAAATTTATGTTAATCAACCTCCCGGTTTTGAGGATCATAAATTTCCAAATCGTGTTTTTAAATTAACTAAGGCCTTATATGGATTGAAACAAGCTCCTAGAGCTTAGTATGAAATGCTTAGTTCATTTTTATTGAAAAATGATTTTGAAAAAGGAAATGTTGATACTACTTTTTTTTGTAAAAAGGCACAAACATGACACACTCATTGTTCAAATTTATGTTGATGATATTGTATTTGGTGCTACTAATGAAACTCTTTGTGAGGAATTTGCTAAGTGTATGACTAGGGAATTTGAGATGAGCATGATGGGAGAGCTCAAATTCTTTCTTGGTCTTCAAAACAAGCAATGCAAAGATGGGATTTTCATCAACCAATCCAAGTACACTAAAGAGTTATTGAAGAAATTTGGAATCGATGGTTGCAAAAGTAGCAAGACACCAATGAGCACATCAACTAAACTTGACAACGATGAAATGGGTAAGAATGTAGATGAAAAGAAGTATAAACGTATAATTGGATCACTTCTTTATCTTACTGCTTCTAGACCCGATAAAATGCATAGTATATGCTTGTGTGCTAGATTTCAATCTTGTCCTAAAGAGTCTCATTTAAATGCGGTCAAAAGAATTTTAAAATATTTACATGGAACATTGCATTTAGGATTATGGTATCCTAGAGATTCTTCATTTAGCATTATTGGATATTCGGATGCGGATAATGCTAGTAGTCTCTTAGATAGAAAGAGTACATCCGAAACTTGCCATTTTCTTAGTGAATGTTTATTTTCTTGGTTTAGCAAGAAACAAGTTTTGATTGCCTTGTCCACCGCCGAAGCGGAATATGTGGCGGCGGGTTGTTATTGCACTCAAGTCCTTTGGATGAAACAACAACTCAAGGACTATGGTCAAGCTCTTGATCACATTCCCATAAAATGTGATAATACAAGTGCTATAAACCTTTCAAAAAATCTCATTCAACATTCTAAGAGCAAGCATATATACATTAGGTATCATTTTTTAAGAGATCATGCGAGAAATGGGGATGTTGTATTAGAATTTTTTGATACAATTAACCAATTAGCGGATATTTTTACAAAGCCCATAAATGAAGAAAGATTGAACTTTATTAAAAGGGAACTAGGGATGCTTGATGGAAGCTCCTTGTCATAAAATAATATTTTTTTGCTTTACACAATTATTTTATTTCTAATTTGTTCATTTGTCATCATATTGCAACTCATTCTTTTGATTAATGCTAGTTTGATTATGATTATTTTTGTGTGAATTAGCAATTCAATTTCATGTGTATATATATTGGATGTTAAAAATGTGCATTCATATTCTTTTATCATTTATAGTAACACTTGATCAAATTGCATACATTTGTTTTCAAATTTCTCTTAAAATTCTAAAATTCCTCTCAATCGCGGTCGCCACAAGCTTATAGCGAATGCGAAATTTGTATTTCTCCTACCCGTTGGCACTTTATAAAAATAGCAATCGCAAGCTTGTTATCACAAACGCTATTTTTCCTCTTTTAGTGACCGTTACTCAGAAATTATGAAAATCGCAATCGCTACTCTATATTTGCGAACACGATTTACAATTCTGACAGAAAAAAATTTAGCCATTTTAAAACGGGCGGTTTTGCATTTAATGCAAAAACTAGCCCTTTTTTGTAGTTTTTAAAGCATTTTTATGGCTATAAATGCCCCCTTTACTCATCTAAAATATTTTACAAACATTTTTACAACTTCAAGTGTATTCTCTCTCATTTTCTTTGAAAATCTTTCTCTTCATCTTCTCCTTTCTTCTATTTCCTTATCTTTAATGGCTCCAAAAACAAAATTCACCAAAGCCTCCAAAGGTGTTGACCTATTGGGTGTTTTGATTTACAAAACTTAGTAAAATTGATGAAAACTCTCTTGATATATTCATGTTATACTTATATGTTCATCAAGAATTGTTTAACATTAATCAAAGCATGTAAAAAGCTTTTTCAGGGTAT